>JARYHS010008075.1:39434173-39659039 GCA_031002005.1 Vandiemenella viatica | reverse complement strand
TATTATTTCGACTAAAGGCAAAAAAGGTTATAATGAAGTCTTCACGGTTGTATCACCAAATTGTGTTCTAAAAACACCATTCTTCGATAGCTGCCTGTGCCATCTTCCTCAAAAATGAAATTTCGTGTTTTTACAAGGCAATTCGGGATACACCCGTGAGGACTTCATTGAAATCATACGCCAACAAAGTCTCCTTTCTTATATAAAAAATTAATTTCCACTCTAACAAAGTCGTTATGCCACTTACAGTAAAACTGAAATACTTGACAGTTACCGTCTTAATTAGTAGTTTTTTTTAATAACAATGAATAAACTATAAGATCACTCAAGAAATTAGGAGACATAATAATGAATCCCACAAAAACACGTTTTGTAAAAATGTGCCAAGTCTCGTGCTTGTGCAATAACAAAAAGTCACTGAACCAAGTCTACACTTTACAGAGTATATTCACTACACTTTGTGAAATAGAATGCTTTCTCTTTGTTGTAGATCGTTAATTTAGAATAAAAAATACTCTGGTAGCTTGGCCATTATGCATACCATGTTTTCAAACTGAAGTGTTTTATTGTAAGGCACATAATATGACCTAACCTAAGACTGAATATTTTCCATTTTTGATTATTTATTTAAAAATTGGTTTAGATTTAAAAATAAAATGTAAAACCTCAGAATATAATATGTTTTAAAAATATGCGCTAAAAACTGTTGACGCCATTGCCACAAAAATCCCACAGAACGAAAGCACTGCTGTTTTTCAAACCTTGGTCGCGTCTAGTAATACTCTAACACACTGTACTTGGACCAGCGTCAGTTAAAATTCCTCTGGCGCCTGCGTGCCAGTCATTGTGATCAATCTTTTTGGAGATTTTCAGCAATCGTCTGGGTGAATATTGTTATGTGCTCCACAAATGCTTGATTGTCCAATAGATAAGGCATTTCGTACTAACACAAAGGCCACACGTCTCCCGACATTTCTCATTGATGTTCAGCTCGGCGGAATTGAAATTTATGCTGATACAGAATATTTTGATGTTCCGTTTGTTAGTGTACATTTGAAACAAAATTGCGTTACATGAAATATAAATAAAAAATAGAGAAGTGTGTATCGTACACGCATATGCTATGAAAACGGTGAACATATTAATGAGCGTAGATGTTAGACCCATTGAACAGCAATATTAGCGGAGATGTTCTGCGTAGGTCGAAATACAACGTGGGCCATAATGACGACGGAATTGCATGTTACAGTACAGGGCACGAGGAATTTGGGTTTAAATAATAATTTAAGATGCTTTCACGATCACTGTGGCGTCGACGTTATTACTTCATACGGATGGAAGTAGTGCCACATATATCGCAATTTATCCGGCTTATACCAAAATTATAACTAACATTACGCAGTACAATATAAAGTGTTGGATTGCAGCATTTATTTATACTTTTGCTTGCTTTCACTGGCGGAGTATTAATTCAGTCGCTTGCAACTGTCTCGAAACATATATTACGTAATACTGATTATGTTTATGTCTTGCTTAAGCTTTCATACGAACGCACAGCACTACATTTGAATGAATAATACATGAAGTGGTGGAAAAAAACTTATATTGGGCAGTTAAATTCTCTATGAATTTCTACAAAAAATACAAAACTAAAAAAGGGTTCGTAATTATGTCATACAGTAATTTAGAGCAATATGTTCATATATCGTGGAACACATAACTAAATAAAAATATTCGATAATGACAGTGATTGTATTTTTAATACCTGTTCAATGTCGATGTAGTACGTTGAAAAAACTTTATATTTTTTCATTTCTTTTTTTGAGTTTTGTTACTACAAATTTGTTCTGTGGTTAATTTAACCAAAAATAAAGTATATATGGTGGAAGTGAAGGCATAACATAAGAGTGTTATTAAAAAAAATGTCAAACTATCTACTAAAAAAAAACCTTGGTTCATGTGTACATCGCATGGGTACGCTGTAATTGCCCCAATAGAGCATGCTTAGGGGTTCAACAGAAACAAGGTTGTTATCTTCGTATCACTGTCCGACCCAAGCACCTAGCTACAGAACACAAATAGTTACTATCACGGGTAAAAGGGAGTTCTTTTTATTAGACGTGAATATAGAAACATTAATACAAAACAATAATTTCAGTTGTGTTCTTGATCATCCTTCATACTGCGTAGAGGAAAGAATCAATTTTTTTTCAGTTTACGTCACTGATAGTTTCTTTGTGCACACAGTTTGTGTCTGAATCACAATGCCTCTATTGTGGCGACGATGAACTCGTCTCGCTGCACGTTAAAGTTTGGTGTCTTTTCGTCAACGTAATAGCAAACTTCAGCGCAAAAGTCCAAGCAAACAAGGAACAACAATGGCCTCTGCAACGGTGGAGGCCACCAAATTGGGCCGCTGTACCCTTGTGGTTATCAACTGATGGTGGAGCATCTAACCTTTCTGCGGTGACATATTACGGTAGCTAAAACTATAAACCCAACTACTCCAAGAAAACCTTATTAACTTTTTTATGACGTTACTGTCAAAATGGTTTATTTATTAAATCTGATTAAAAACATCAGCTTGTAATATCAGGGGCTAGCGCTGGCTGGTTCACAGGTATCATGATGTCAACATCTGTACATGCGACAAGACAGCAGCTTTAGTTTGTCTCCATGCTATCAGCTTTAAATAATCGAGTTAGTATTCAATAATTACAAAAGATTAAATTATTTAAAAAATACAAAAAGATCGTAAATAATTCCAAGATGGTTTACTTTGCTATAAATACTGATTAAAAACTAAACAATAAATACAGCTAGAAATATCCAAAACTTAACCAACAATTGAATTTTTACAGTGAACTAAAACAATTTAAAAACTATGATTCAATGAGAAAGTAAAAATAGATTGTTAGTGTCTGGTTTCAAGTGAAGTAAAGTAGATTCGATAATGTGCAATCGTTTGTAAAATATCCATCCATCTTTACGTCTGGTAAAGTAGCTGGTGGTTGTTTCTAATCTTCGTTTTTGAGGAAGACATTTTTAGAGGCTTTTTTAGTAGCTACGGCACAGCGGAAGCTGGACGTACTGGTGAGTTTTAAAACATAAATCTAAAATATAATAATACATCTTGGCTCCTGTACATCTCAGGCTCCTTATTAAGTCTTAAATAATTAAATACTTAAATTATTATTTCTATAAAATACTATCTTTCTGGCATTAATTATTGATCTTAATTAAAGAAGGTACTAAAAACGTTATACAGTATGTGATTCTTGAGTTGTTTCATGGCTCTGTTTAAACTGTTTCGGTTGTGACGGGTTCATAGTCGGTGTCTTCGTTATATTGAAATTAGTCTATTTTGGAACTGGCATGATATATAAACCTTCTTGCACAAGATTAGATATTGCTGATTTTTTTAATGACTGTTCAACTTGATAAATGATTTATAAGAATTTTCGATCATAGTACGGGTTCATAAAGTTTTTTTATAGTCAGACCAGCATTTCTACATCAGCTCTGGCTTTGACTAATCTGTAAGGAACCAGGATCTGCGATAACTGCAAACCACTGTGTCACACCATACTAACTATCAGTTGAGTTGATTATTTATGGCTGCTACTAAATCTTTTAATGTATGCATTTTGGAAAACTCAAAACACATTTGTTGGGAATTAGAAGATTGCCACTAATAACGTATACATATACTCTTTGATATACAATCCGGCAACTCAGATCATGGTACCCTGACGGAAACATCAATGACCAATGTTTAAATATCAATAGGTATTGTGAGCGTGTACAGATGAGGCGAAATTTTTTTCTTATTTTCCTTACCAGAGGACTTTTATTTTAGAAATCACTTTGAACTGAATTTTAAGAAACACTAAATGCAGAAAATTAGGAATTGTTAACATAACCATTACTTTCTCTAATTCTTATGATAAACTCCCAGTTATTCATGAAGTTAACCGAAAATGGTTAATTCATACTAATATCTAGTAGGAAGTATGTGTTTACATGTTTTGTGCTTCGTTTTTCTGTGGAATCTAACCTTCTCATACTGAATCATCTCTAAGGAAAAATAGTCTGAAACGGTAGTTAAGGATCAGAAATTTTAATTGATTCTAACAGTGCCTTTACAGGTTCGCTGCGGCAGTGAAAACCTGTCACCATAACTAGCAATAATCTTTGTGTTTAACACATTCAGTACGGCAGAATATATCAGCTCATTTTCTTTAAACATGTGATTGACCCAGTATATTTACTTCCTGGTAAAACTATTTGTAATTTACAATGTTCGATTCGTGTATTTTGTAGTTGCAAATTGTCACAAAGTGAAACTGATTAGAAACCTATCGTTTGCTGAACGTGCGACAAGAAGTTCCATGTACAAAATAGTTATCATCTGTGACGAGTGAAGGGGCGGTGTCGCTAGGAGAGTACAGTTCCTATCCACAGTGTTCGTTGATGTATGTTGAAGCCTAACACCGAAACTAATATACCTGAACACAATGTGTGACCATATGAAATACTTGAAATTTCTTCTTAATAGTTTGCAGTAGACGCAAGTGTTGAAAGAATTTTTTTGGGGCATATATAGCAATACTGATTTTGAAAATTTAATATTTTTTGTGTGCTAATAAATGATGAGATTTTTTTAAAACGCATTTTCAATTTTTTCTTTTTTTTTTAAATAGGTTGACTTGTTTCAATTTCCTGTAGTTGCAGACGAAAAAAGGTCGTTTTGATTTTGGATGCCATAGCATTACGGGTAACTAAAGTTCTCCCGAGGATTTGCGTCGCCTTAATTACTGCACGGAAATTGTGACTTTCGTTTGATGATGTATTAATATTTTACACGTTGTAGAAATGAACATGCAGTGTAGATATAATGAATATTTTTATGACTACCTGCTTAGAACACTTTTCAAATGAAGTATTCTGGCCCCGTATGCTGATCGTTTTCGCCTGCAGCAGGCCGCGCCAGTGCGCGCTGCTGGTGGTATAGCGTGTTCGTTAGGCGCGCTTGTCGTCCCTAACGAGCTGAGGACTGTGGGAGATTACTGCGCACAGTCTGACGCCGCTATAGAACCTCAACGCCCACATCAGGTCTCAAATGCCATTATATATTACTGTGTGGGGAATATTCCACCTATCTACTCGCTGAATACGTGAATATTTCTTGCGCGTCTCTGCTTTAATTTACAGCGGCAGATAGAGAGCTGCTGCTTAGTAGTAATCTGTTTGTCTGCTTCATTTTCAGTTGTAAACAATACCGAAACAAAGCGGAAAGTGGGCGAACAAAAATCAGAATACCTATTACACACATTAAATATGCATACCCACAAAAACATGTCGAAATGAAATAAAACTAGGTATAGATAACATAAACATCGAAACAAATTACTTACTATACCATCAAGATAAATGATTCGTGTGTTCGAGCAGTATGCTAGTTGCTATGATACTTTGCCACTCAGCTGCTAGCGTGGCTACATGAAGCGATACAGTCTGGCTTGTAGTCATAGATACGCCTTGGCTAAGATTATGCCATAGTTGGTGTAACTGCTACTACAAATGAAGTACGTTATGAGCTATTAATCTGAGTAATTGGACTCGTTCATGATCAAACTTGGAACAGTATTGGCAGGGTGATTATCGCCATTTTTACTCCGAAAAAATTTACAACGTTTGGAAAAAATTTGTTAATCCACATTGCTCGATTGTTTATGTTGACTACTGGCTGAATATTGATAAAACGAGTCACACTTTCGGCTCACGTATAGCTACTGCTAGTCCTATACCGGTTCAACAAACAATCGGACATTTAAGGGGACCACCCAGTGGTTTTGGTCGAAAAAAAATCAATTTTAGGTTTTCATCATACTTCAATAGATTAAGGTATTATTTAAGTATCTTGAAAAGGATTTAGCTGATATATTTTTTTTTTTTTTTTTTTTTTTTGCATTTAAATAGTATTTTCCTACCACGTGCATTTCGGTACCACGCCCACTTTTCTGCATATATTTGACCTTTATTACCCCTGTATAGCACATTAGGTTGTTTTTTCTCTGACTCCCTGAGTCTGTTGCTATCCTTGGAGGGCAACGGTCGGTATTCTCTTGTTTCTGCTGTTTGCAAACAACACACTTTGAGACACGCTGTTAGTTTTGTTTGAGTGCGTTTGCGAATAGCTGTTTTCTTTAAAGTCAATTTCCCGCAAACTAAAATTTTCAGTATATATGCCCCATTATATCAGAAACTATCAAACATAATTGAATGAAATTTTCAGAGACTCTGCATAACAAACAAAGCCACCTCTGGTACTACAAGCATTAATATTACCCTATTAGGATGTCCACAAAAAAACATTTTTTGCAGAAAAAACTTAATATTTTTATAATAAATTTAAAAAAGTATTTCTTAAAAACTATAAACCGTTTAAAGTAGATATTAATACAGTTGACTTTACTAGCATTATGTAACATTCATTAAAAATATTAAGGTCCTGAATCAAATTGTTTTATCACAAATGGGTCAAATACTTGCTTAAATTAACATGGCGTTAGATAGGCATGGGGTGGTCCCCTTAACACACCTAAGGCCATTCCAAGCTCTGTCCCACTACGATAACTACAGCGTGCAGACAACGACACATTATAGCCAACCAAGAAATCTTAAAATTTAACCAAAGATTAGAAAACTAACCTCTGAATTAGATTGATACAAATATTATGATATTTATAAACGTATATTAATTATATGATTGGGGTGCGGTGCGAACGTGATAAGATCTGCTGGCGGCTAAAGCCACTGTACCAAGGTGACAAGTGTGGAGCCCTGTCGACAGCACTCAGGCTGTATCCTTTCCTGCATTAGCCCATCGAGAAATGTCCCGTTGCAGTCTTCGTAAATGGTCCCATGATGACTGCCACTAATCACTGAGACCCATAGTAGGTCGCTCCCATACCACGGCATCAGTTCTAATGGCGTGTCACTCAGTTGTGAAGTCTGAACTTGTGCGTTGTTTATTTCTCATTAATACCCGAGTACGGAGGTCATTCAACTACGGACAAAACCTGGTTTCGTCACCGTTACATAGCCTGCCCTGCCATCCACTATACACAATGGAAGGTGGCTTAGTTGGAAGTCGAAATGAAATTCTTCGTTTGTTATAGTGCGTATGGAAGCAAGATCATTTAGTAATGCCACTGTACATTTCTAAATGATGGAAAGACAAACCATTGGTTGAGTTCGTGTCTGTCGGATGGTGAACGATCCTCCGAGCCTTGTCAACTAGTATCTGTTTCCTCACAGTCCTACTGATCGCAACACCGTCGCACAGCACAGAGCTGTCCAGATAGCTGGCAATTTGACTGTGCTTCCAGAAATCCAACGATCCATCCTGTCTCAATCTCTGTAAATTGTGTCTACCTTGGTCGAATGTATCACTGAGGTATACTACCTATTCATTGTTGCCTACTCTCGCTCTGTAAGCGCTCCAGCAGTATACCTTTCTTTGGTGGCAGTTATAGGTTTCTCTAATAGCCAAACATTGGAATAACTCGTTCTTTGATGGAAAAATTTTATGGCAGTATGTTCCAAAAGAATTTTTGTGCACACATTGCGAATTGGGGAGGTAAGGAATGCAAACAAATTGATATAATGGATCAGAACATAATATTTCATCTATACTTCTCTCAGGCTAACCTGAATATCTTTCCTTGTAAGAAGTACTTGTGTTGAATAAACACATTTAACAACTTCTCTATGGTGTTACCAAGTAAATTACAGATTCCTGTTGCTCGGCCATTATGGCGTGAATTTTTTTTATTTATACCTAAGTGACAATCATGAAGACATTCGTGACTGTGAGTTTTTATTTAAGGAAAGAAGAAATTATTGTAGTAGCTACATGTTTTAAAAATCTGTAAACTGCAAATCTGTACATAGACAAGAAATTATGAAATCTGAAATTCAAAAATGTTTTATTTTTGTAAGTTTCTGTATCAGATAATTTACCATTACCTGCCATCAATCAACAACACTAAACAAAAAGTTTGTTCCAACTATCGTTCTTGTAACAGCCCGCAGATAAATTTGTAATTTGAACGAAAATTTCTGATGGATTTTAATAAATGTTTAGAAGAGTAAGAGAGTTAGTAATATGTTGTTTCTATATACTTCACTGTATTTGGGTAACCGTTTGTCATAATTTTCGCAATTATGTTGCACATTAAGTACAACGAAAGTTTTTGGAGACAGAGAAGTTGATTTCCAGGAATGTAAAAATGGAAGCAAGTATTAATCCTTCATGGTAAAATAAAGATACAAAGAAAATTTTTTTATTATGTCTTCTGCGTAATTTACAGGAATGAAGTACCAATTATATAACGCGAATAAAAGTTCTGATACATAGTACCGAGGGAGTATTGTGAAATTTCTTTGTCAGTTTGCAGATTTTGACATGTACTCTGTTTAAGTAAAATATTCCAGAGTGTTGATTTATTTGTTACTTGTCTCTTTGCGAGGTACTGTTTGAGGCCGGGAGAGAGTTACCTATCTTAACGTGTAGAAGCCTGACGCCATGACTGCATGCTCACTGGTTCCACCAGGGCCATGGAAATGGGAGGATTTTTTAATTTTCTTGACTTCATATGATAGTTTCTCTATATCATTCACCAACACTGCAATATTCATGATGAAATACCGGCTGATTCCAGATATCACAAGTACTAATGCGGCTAAAAGTGACAACTAATAACCGAATACCGATCGTCACACTTTTATTTTTAACCATCACCGTGATCCAACTAAATTTCAAACGATGTTTAAAATTATTGACGAAAACATCAAAAGTTACAATTTTAACACCGTAAATGTTGTGGTGATCTCAAACGTCACCACATGTTTCATTAGAGAGGACGATTGAAACGCAAAGATTTGCATTGAGAATATGCATACAGTGATCGAAATCGGTGACGAAGAGATCCATTCAGTTCGGCGCCGCATTGTCGGCTGGCCGGAGACAGACAGTAGTACGGCCTTGAAGAATGTGCGTTCAGGGGAGTCTACCTCCCTGGATGCTTTTGTGTTCCATGTGGGGGAGAGACGAGGATAGCGGGATATGCGGCAGAACGTGGTGGTGATTGCTGCGAATACAGTCTTTATTTGTATGTGTGGATGCCGCAGCACCAGTGAGGACTTCACATGGTAATGTAACATCCCTTCTGATTGAAAAGTGGTGACATTTCCCTGCCACGGTGATTAAAAACCCAGTGCGACCCTGAGAGCACTGGAAATTGTTTATTGATTCTCCCAACATCAATTTAACTTCAGAGAGTTAGCCGTGGAACTGTTTGACGCCCTTCTGGTACAGAAGGTATTCTGAGGAATACATAGGAAACATCGTATAAAACACTAGTGCGTCCGCATCTAGATTACAGTTGTGAAGTTTGGGATTCGTATCGCAAGGGCCTGATTGACTCAGTGGAGAGGGTACAGAGGAGAGCCGCTCAATTCGTGACTGGTTGTTACAGCCCTTATGATAGCGTTACAGAATTGATACATAGATTGTGCTGGGATAGTTTGGAAGACAGACGACGTCATTTACGTTTAAATTTATTGGACAATATGCGAAATTCTATGACCTACGAATGCAGTGAGATACTTATTCCACCAACCTATTTGGGTCACAATGACCGGATGCCGTACTGATGCTTTTATGTATTCCTTCTTTCCTCGTGCTGTTCGGGATTGGAATGTGCAGAATTAAGATTGATGCTCAGCACCCTCTGCCACCCACAATATTTGTGAATTGCAGAGTATGCGTGTAGATGTAGATGTAAAACTCTAGAATCCATTCATTCTTAAATATCTTGTATGTCAATTTTGTGAAAATTACTATTTAAATGTGTTTCAATATTTATGCTAGAATAAAAATTCGATTGTTTTAAATAATTCCTTCATTCTAATATTCAAATGTAAAGCAGAACTCTGTTCCTTTAATCTTCCTCTTTTGTAATGGCGCCCTTTGAAATATTTATCTGAATAATTAATTAAATAAAATCAAACTAAAAGTTAAAATTACATCATTTTTGTAAGGCTCATGAGCAGACGAGGTACAGAGAACATTTCAATGTTATTACGGCTGTGATAATCTAATTGCCTTATTTTTATTAAAAACGATACTTCGGGCATAAGACGTTCAACTTTCATTTACTCCGTTCAAATCTACAGTATTCTACCATTCCTGTAGGAAATTAGTTTAGTTATGTAATTAAATTATTGTAAGAGTGAAGTTTTTGGATTTCCCTGTCAGCTAATTTTATAGTTATATTCTTTATACGTGATAGTATGAATGACAAAGGTCCAAAATAACAATGTTTACATTTTGAAATACTATTGTCGACATGTTTTTGTATGCGTATCGGTGACCGAAATTTGTACAGTAATCGCTAATCAAAGTAACTGCCAGTGTGAGAACGCATGGGAAAATTGTGACTGATCGATTTCAGATCTGTTTCCTACTTTAATAATTTTCGTGTTTGAATTAATAAAATTTATCTTTCGTTAGTTGTTAAAACAGTTGTAAATGATACTTTTATTAAAAATGTTGAGCTCCTTTTTTTCTGAACCAAAATTTCATATTATCATTTAATAGTTTTCGAATTATTGGTTTGTAAGTTGATGAACACACCTATAATACAACACTATATCCATTACAATTTTAATGATGTATTATTTCATTGTTTGGTTATTTTCTGGAAAACACAAATTCCTGAAGATTTTTCAGTACCACTACATAATATCTAGTAAGAAATACATCAACAGACGTCGTACAAAACGTCCGTCTTTGTGGCTGCATTTAAATGCTGCCTTATGATGTTAAACAGTTGTTTCGATAGTTTGCTGTTCGTATTTGAAGATATCAGTATTACTTTCACGCCATCTTAGAAATCAATAGAAGTATCACATTTCTGATGGTTTACAGTATTATCCAGCAATATTTTGCGGCGTGTCCTGAGGGAAAATGAGCGTAACACGACAAGTGTGTCCGTAGTCGCGTGGCTGTGTTGTAGCCCCTGTCGGTGACCCGCGTCGCTAATTGACCGTGTACCTCCCTGTAGCATACAAGCCAGGAGCGCCAGGTGTCAGGTATAGTGCAACCGCTATGAGAAGTGGAACGGCCGTATGTTTCCTGGACGGTGCCACGTAGTATTCAAACCAGTTCCCAGCCGCGTTCTTTCCGGAGTAGACGTAGTGTAATTTGGGAAACACACGTTATAACGTAAGGATTAGTGCAAGATTAAACTTTTTATTTAGGAAGAAGATGCTTACAACGCCAATTATATTAGAAGAACAATTCATTTATTTTTTCTAACAGTCAATGCGAAAACCATTGGAGCCTTTAATTTAAAAAAAAAAACTGTATATCACATAGCAGACCACAACTAATCTTTAACCACGTTCTGTTGAAAGATATTTACCGTCATTTAAATCACTAGAACACGACACGGAGTACCAGGGAACGGTGGGTCTGAGAAATTGTTGATGGCTTGTAATGCACATAGTATTCATACCATAAGTTGTAATGTATTCTCTATAAGTTAAAAATCCAAAAGATTGCCACCTTGTTAAAACAGACTGTTATTACATACACTCAAATGAACGAGCTGTTCTATGTCGCGTGTTTGAAACGCTATAAAGATGCACTAACACTATGGTACTAAACACACACTTTGGTAAATCGCACTTGGAAAATACTGAAACGATTAAGTTCTAAAACAGGTTAGGGAGAGATTAGAATAAATGAATGACGAGAACCATAAGTCGGATATTAGGGATTTTTCGAGTTACAAAGTTGGTACTAGACATAAACACATTAGGTTAAATGCGGAGAACAAGGATACAGTTACGATAGATAGATTCGAGTTTATGTAGATTGTAATACTGTTAGAGATGAAGACACTTGAAGATTTCAGCATAGCGACAAGTGTGGAATGAGCTGAGTAATACAATATGATTTATATCGCCGAAGTTAATCGGCTTCAAAAGCAACTGAAGAGAATGTAATGGTGAGAGACTACATGGAATGTTTAAAATTAAGGAAAAATATCAGAACGTGGTGGGACAAGAAAAAAGTTAAGTGCAAACATTTAAATAGAAAAATAGATGGATAGAACCCAATATCTCTGCGAATGAAGCCTTCGAGTCACCAATGAGTAAAATGAAATAGCATATCAAATAAGCATAACCGTTATAAACAGAAGGCCAATATCCATCAGAATTAGAGCAACCCCGTGGTTTGACACGCAGCAGGTTGCCTCACGTATAATAGGAAAAGTCTCAACTCGAAGAAAGAAAGACATTATGTATACAGATTTAATTAGTTTCAGGTACTTTTGTTGAGTATTTCTTTTCATTTTGCAGTGTTTCAATCCCAGTCTGTGATCATCATCAGGGGTTCTGATGCCTGCTGGATCTGCTGCAAAAGATTGTTAATATACACACTCCGTAGTTTACGTGCAAACTTGGATCTATTGTTTCGTTTAGAGTGTGTGTCACTCCAGATATGATCAGACAACTGAAAAAAGTATAAAATCACAAAAAGAAAAATCCTGATTAAAATCATTGGTTCTATTAAAGAACAAAATTCTGAATACAGAACACGGCACAAGCACAAACTGTCTGCACACGTGGAAACAATTACATGCATAATTCAGAAAAGGAGGATTATTTTTTATGGTCATGTGACGTGAATGCACCCAGCATGACTGACAAACTGATCCTTTGGCCACTTTCTTTGCAAGAGAACCAAGGGACCTGGTGCTCTAAAGTAGAAATATATTTTCAAGAAGGGGGAATCACACATGAGGACGTTAAGGAGAGTTATTTCATTCTTATCAAAATTGAGTTTCCAAGAAAATTCGAAACTAAGAAAAGGCAAGAAGGAAATAATAACAACGAAAACTAATGCTGGTACAGTCAGCAAACGTTAAAACCTAAGGAAGGTAGCAGATGAAGGAACGTGGCCCATAACCGTCCCAAAAGAGGAAAAAATTAATCGGTAATGTGTCGCAAGAGATGTTGATTATGATGTCGGGGGACTGAGTGCTCACTCATTCCGCCTGACATTGCTTATTTACGGCTGGATCAATGCGCCTGTCCGCCCACTCTTAGGACGGGAAGTGCGAAGCGCTGTTCGCCAAACTTGTGTCCAACTGCAGCTGAGCAAAAAAGTGGAAACCGCCAGCTCGTTTGGATTGTAGTGATGCTTTTCGTTTATATACGTCTAATAATTTTAAAAATATCAGATTCCAAGAAGATTACACAAAATTATTTTTGTCACCACTAAGCATTTAAATACAAACATAATACCTAAACCGGTAAACTTCTTTTTGATCAATAGACAATCAGTATTATTATGCAAAACCATTTGTATGATGCTTACACAAATGAAAATCATTTAGGTAGCGACGTAAATTAATAATTTATTTGTCCACTTGAGTTTAAAACTGAACGAGAACTTTTTTCATTATTATCAGTAACTGACAAGCTAACTCTCTTTATAACGGTGTTATCAAAGAAAAGGGCATGGAATATGTAGCCGTGTTTAACATGAAGACAGTTAAACAATAACACAGCACGACATAACCCCATCTTTAGACCAATTTAAACGACGGAAAGCAATATCAGGTCGTATTACTTGTGTCTGCATACTTGTCTTATAAATTTTTGTTTCTCGTGGGTGAGCCTAGTGGATTTGAATGCTTGTTCTTCAGGCATCACGGCTAGTAGAACCAGCATACGACGGAGGGTAAAAACGGAAGGAATTCTGCAATAGCATTTTGAAGAAACCATCCCGGCATTCGCCCGGAATGATTTGGGGACCATGGAAAACCTAAATCTGCGTGACTCGGTGGGCATTTGAACCAGCGTCCTCCGGAATACGAGGCCCAGGAGTTGCTGCTCACCCACCAGGCTCGAGTTATGACCAGTGACTCTAGAAATTAAGGGTTGTTTAGCTGACGTCGGTATTGTTAATTAGTAGATTTTTTACTACTTCAAGTACATAGAAACAAATTGGTTTTTCCCAGAACCTGGATGGATAATTACCACCTGGAATATTTGTTAAATGATTCCATTGCCTTCTGATTCCACCGTAAATTCAAATGCGATTCCCACTAAAGTCACTTCATATTACATTTCCCGTAATTGTTTCCTAGTACTTTTTCATGTAGCCTTGGACATTAGTTTTTCTGTATGTAATCGCCGATTATTACTATTACTTTAACGACCACATTTGTCTTTATTTGTTTTCAGAATCTTCGCACAAATTCACTTCAGCCATGACGTGCCAGCCCTACCCCTTCTCTATGCATAGTTTCAGTTGCTTGTGCGCGTAAGTCGTATTTTATTGCATTGTCCGAATTGGCGCCCGGCTCTTTTATAAGCTGGAGTATTTTCCTTTAATCTCATCTCGTACAACCACGTCGCGTTATTATATCCGACAACATTAAACACCGATTTATCGGAATCCGGGAGCATGAGTGGTTATCAAACTCCCATTGCAAAATTATTGCCTGCCAAACATATTTTGTGAACATCCATTATAGCCTTCATTCCTCATCATGATTCTGCAATACTTAAACAATACTTCCTTCGATTGTTGTCCAGCATTCAGATAATAGAACAGTTTATAATCCTGTCTGAGGCTTCGTTTAAAACATATTTTAAAGTTTTTGAAAATATTGTTCAAAGTTTTACCAGAACACATCATTTTTATCCTCGACCAAACTTGGCAAAAATATTAAGTCCTTAGATTGTGTGAACCTGTTAATAAACGATTGTATAAATAGATGTTTGATATTTTAATGAATAAATTAAATGTGGGTAGTCGGAACTAATTACTGGTGAAAAAAATTTCGATAACTACCCTGTATTAGATGTGAAGGAACAATTTTTAAAATAAGAAAAGGTATGCTTATGTTTATCGGCGTAGCAAATTCTGTTATCATTTAAAAGAATCAATAATACATAGTAATACAAAGTATGACACAATCCGCAATGACATGATATAAAACTTTAGAAAGTTATACTGTTATTAAAATGAGCAGTGATGTGCATACTATGAAAATTAACTACAAATGGAAAATGATTAACAAGATGTTGATTGATAAATATTACTGGTAGATATCTCCTGGTTTATTATAAATGATAGTTAGTCTCTAGATAAACTTTCAAATTTAACTTTTTTTGTTTCGCGTAAAACATTTGGCACCATGGTACTGGTCGCACAAATAAACACAAGCTACAGAGATTACACTCAATACTGCTTTCAAAGACAATACTGCTATACACTCCCACAGTACTGAACTACAAGACTCCTTGCATGCGTAGAAACTGCTCAAACTGCACAGGTAAAACTGTTTCAAAACTCGTCTCTGCCGCTCGCTTATATAAGTTCCATAGAAAGTTCCAGAATATTACAAAGGCCTCCTACAGATGTTTCTCGAACTCTAACAATACTTAAACAATTAAAAAGATATTAAAAACAATCAAAATCAATTACAATCATTACAAAATGCACGGAAACAAAAATTAGAGATAATTCACACAGAATGTTTAAAATGTCGTAAATTGTCCTCTAAACATCGTAGCTCACCATAATACCTAGAATACAAACATTTAATCAATTCTTCTTGCACAATACTGTCCTTAAACATATTAATTAGTGTTTACATAGTTTCTTTTTATAAAACAAAATCCATTTATACCAATTCACAATCAATAGCGTGGAAAACATAAAAAATCATATTCATTCATCCACTAGCTTGTTACAAGTAATTCATGAAATACAATTTATATTAAAATCTGGGTTTGGGAGCTGTTACAACCCCTCCCCAGGATTCATTTGAGTTTAAATTATCAAAATTAATTGAATCCCTCATGAAGTTAAACAGGTTGTATCTATGCAGAAGGTCAACATAAGCAGATCACACTTAATCAATCATAATAACTTTTACAACTATACAATCCCTATATACAATCCTTCATTACATACAACATCTGTACATAGCCCATCACACTTATTCTGGTCGCAATAAATAATTGTCAATTTACAGATCATTTTCTTAGTTACGGTTTTACTGAACAAACATCGAACCTTCCAGTTTTCTTCTACTTTTGACTGAACATCTAATAATACCCTTCTATATACAGGGCTAGTCAAAATTATTGCAGCGATTTCATGATTTTTATTATTATTATATTTTTTTTTATTTTTTTGGCTGTCCTATCTATGTATGATGATAGGGTTTGCTGTTATAAGACAAGTGGCTCTCCAAGTTTCAATTGCACTAAATGCAAGTTTCCCGCGGTGGCCGCTAGAGCGCTAGAAAGCAAGATGACTGAAAATGAGAAAGCGTACGTTGTTCTTGATTTTCATTCCACTCAGTCTGTGGTAACTGTTCAGCGACACTTTAGAACAAAGTTCGGCAAGGATTCCCCGCATGCTAACACCATTCGGCGTTTATATCAATAGTTTAAAGCCACGGGATGCATTTCTAAAGGTAAAACAATTGGACACCCTCCTGTGTCTGAAGAAACCGCTGAACGGGTGCGCGCCAGCAACGTTCGTAACCCACAGAAGACCGTTTTGAGAATCCTAAGGAAGCGACTGTGTATGAAGCCTTACAGGTTACAGTTGCTACAAGCACTGTCGCACAATTCAATTCTGTGACCAATGTCTAGAACAAGACGAAACATTCACAGAAAAACTTGCGTTTAGTGATGAGGCCATTTTTCATTTGAGTGGAAAAGTGATCAGGCACAATGTGCGCATTTGGGGGACAGAAAACCCCCATGCTTATGTGCAGCACGTTCATGACTCTCCCAAAGTGAACGTGTTTTGCGCGATCTTACGAAAGAAACTTTATGGGCCTTTTTTCTTTAATGCGGTGACGATCACAGGGAAAATCTATCTGCAAATGTTACGGAATTGGCTCATGCCACTTCTGGAAGCTGACAGTGAAGATTTCATTTCCCAGCTGGACGGTGCTCCACCCCATTTTTCTCTAGTTGACCGCAATTTCCTAAACACCAGGATTCCAAACAGATGGATTGGTCGTGCTGGGGATGCTGATTGTCAGCTGATGTCATGGCTTCGTTCCCCTGACTTAACCCACTGCGACTTCTTTGTTTGGGGTTTCGTAACAGACACAGTGTTCGTGCCACCAGTACCAGTTGATCTGCCAGACCTGCGGGTTCGCATCACCAATGCATTTGCTCTCATTGACAGAGACATGCTGCATCGGAAATGGGAAGAACTCGATTATAGACTTGATGTATGCAGAGTCACTAAAGAAGCGCATATTGAGCATCTTTAGACACTCAAAAAAACGTTCACAGTTTGTTTATACATCTGTGTAATCTTGTAAGTATATGTCAAATAATAAATCTGTAGTAATTTTCTGAAATCACTGCAATCATTTTGACTAGCCCTGTATATGCAAAGCTTTACTATACACTGCGACATTCATAAACTTTGGCATATCCACAGAACAGCTGACGGATTATATGGTTCTGATTTTACAAATTGTTTGTCCGTTAATAGCAACATTGCTGAACCAATAATTACAGATTTACCATCATCATTCATACAATTAAATCCCTCATTACTTCCAGTTCAACTATGCATTAACTGATTACTATCTACAGCTAACACACTATCTGTATCTACACTCTTTCTAATGTTAAACTCAGAGACTTTCTCTGCAACATAACTCTCCTTTCCTTCACTTATTAGGATTCTATTATCACCTATATCAAAGAGTGTATTAAACATTGTGTTACCTAAGTCAATTTCGGCATATTTTTCCAAATTAGAAACCGGTAAACAGAACTTCTTACTCACAATCTTTTCTTCAATTCTATCACCTATGCCAAATAAGGAACTAAACAGCGTATCAGTTAAGTCACATTCAGAACATTCTCTCTTCAGTAGACAAACATCCCAACTCAAGGGTCTTCTCCCACCTGGGACTTCTATGGACACCACCGTATCACCCTCATCTTCAAAGTATTTGAGAAACTCCTCAATTTCAGCACTCTTACTAACTTCCTCAACAACTATGCAAGCAAACATAGTCCCAACTATGCCATGCTAGATCACACCAGTTTCAGATAGCCACACTGTACTAGCTACTACAAATTCTGCATTCCTTTTTGGTAATTAAACTGTGACCACAGAAATTTATTACTTCCACATACTGAAAGGAGTGACAAGGTACTCTGATGATCCTATTTCTGCTCTACCCTATCATCAACCCTTGCTTCATCAACATCATTAATTACAACCACCATTATTATACTCCTATCATGAAATTCATTTGTTGCTCCCTGTGTTACATTGTCTACCACAATAGGACTATTTACTACATCACATTCCTTAACTTACACGTCGCATCCTGGAGTTACAACTTTTTCACATTCTAGAGATACTACTGATGAACTAATATCAGAGACTACTTCCTTTACACTCAAATCACCTACTTGTTTATCATTAGGAATGACTTCTATCTCTCGGAATATCTTATTACTATTACTATTAGAGCATATTGTTTTCACCTAAACATTTGCCCTTGAATTATTACTATTTGAGTCTACATTAGTTGTTGAACAAAATTATCGTCAATCGTTCTACATCAGTCTTATCAAAACCAATTCCTACTGCAGAATCTCTAATCCACACGGGAAACTCCTCACCTAGTTCCTTAATTTTCTGATCTCTATCATTACCCAACTCTCCAATGTAGTTAATTAACTTACCACACACAAGATACATTTCCGCCTTAATTCTAGACAGTTCCAACTCCACGCTACTCATACGTACAATATCAGCAAATTTTTTAAATTTACTTCTAAGCTTGGAAATCTTGTCTACTGCTCTAACTTTTCCATTCGCTGCATCCTGAACTAGTAGATTGGTACTTTCTCTTATTAGCCTAGATCCCTATTCAAAATAGAATTTTTTCCATTCAATGTTTTCCTTTAATGTTTCTCGCACCAAAATTCCCGTATTAATCCCTTTCACACAACTGTCCACATAGATCAGTTTAAACTGTCGTAAATTGTCCTCTAAGCATGGTAGCTCACCTTAATACTTGGAATTACAAATACATAATTAATTTTTATTGTATAATACTGTCCTTAAACATATTAATTATATTAATTAGTGTTTACATACTTTCTTTCATGAAGCAAATACATTTACACTAATTCACAATCAGTGGCATGGAAAACATACCAAATCGTATTAAATCAACCCCTAGTTTGCTAAAAATTATTCATAAAATTCAATTTCATTTAAAATCTGGGTTTTAGGGCTGTTACGCTACTATTGCTGCTGTAGAGGGAGATTAATTTTTTTTAAATTACTAAACTACGGAAATGAAACCAACACCGGAATATTTTATCCAAATAACGTAGTAAGGTCAACAGATTGAATTTCTTAATGGAAGTATTTTATCTCATATTTTAATGTTCGCTTGTAACCTTCAGTGCCCAAGATGAATTTATCACAAGGAAATGAAGGTTGTAATTTTCCACGGCACAAAACATGAAGTTTGTTTTGAAGCCAAACCTTTGGGTTTTGGTTCTGTTAGCACGCACTGTCATTTAAGTGAGTTACTACGAATAACAGAACGCTATGACATTAACATATTATCATGATTTCTGCGTAAATCAATGTTGGGAACGTGACCTTGCGTTTACAGAGTATCTAAACGCTTTTATCAAAACGCAGGTTTGGAATTACTATGTGGCTCGTGAGAAAATTTCGCGAGTGATACACCATGGAAATCGAGGTTGGTGGTTTTTAAAGAAGAACCGGCTCATTTGTAGCAATTTTTTGTCAGCTGAAACTGGTACGTTGTAAAACACTCACTACATACATCTCACAAAACAATTAGAAATGACATTAGAAAATCTCCTTGCTCTAGTAAACACACACAGTCCGTCCGTATCGCTGTGATGTGTCGTGCTGCTATCTACAGGCAATGCGACGCAAGCGTAGCCTAGCAGCCTGACTCAGAACTACCGCATACCCGTACCTTGTGTTCATAATGTAGACATTTTCTGGTTCAATTTCGAAAAGTTCCTTTCTTAATTAATGATGTTTCCAGAGCGGAGAACTTAATCTTTAAAACGATAGCTCATTTATCAATTTTGGTTAAGTATTAAGAGAGAAAGAGGGATGGTCAAAAAAAAAAAAAAACATATTTTAGGAATAATATATGTGATTGTTTTGTTGGAAAAATCACCGTTGTAGTCTTAGTGATATATTTCTATGAGGGACTGTAATTATTCTATGAAAGTAGGACAGATTCCCTTACTGTTGATAGAAGCTGAAAGTTAGGAGAGAGAAGATATGGTTCCAAATTAAGTTCCCCAGTGATGGACTAAAACTTGGTTCGTGATTGACCTGATGCCAAATCATTCCAGATTTTAGTCTTAAGGGCTTCTGCTGACCTGCGTCTCATGTTGCGATGGTGTGACGATTGGTGTAGTACTACCTTTTGGTAGATGATGACGACGCCGTGTTTAAATTTAGACCTTTTAATGTATGACTAACCCAAGTGGAAGCAAAGTCAGCATCCACAAGATCAGCTGCGTGAATGGACCAGGCGTCTGTTGTATAGGGCGTTGCATACAAATTGTGGAATAATATGTGAGCGGGTGGCGCCGGTCAGCCGGCAGGTGGCAATTTAGGGCCGGAAATTGTCGGCGCTGCTTGCCGAGGGCGGCGAGGCCAATTAGCAGCAGCGACTGTCCAGCGCCCGAGTCAGCAGGGTCGATACGGCGGCCCAGAGGGCCTCTCAGCCGGCCGGCCTTCGAGAGCGGCCTCGCAACACGGCTCGCTCGCAGGCCCGCTCCGCCTCTTAATAGTTTCAATATCTGCGTGTCGGTGGAGAACACAAAACCACAGACTGCCGGCGTCCAAGAAAAGATGCAACTGTAATGGTCCTCACGCCGCTTTCAGTAAAGCCACATTCTCTGCCACAAACCACCTGATCAAGCTACACAGCAGCGAAACATAGCTCTAAGAGAGCTCGAATTCATAAACTAAACCCAGACTAAAGTCCAATAATGCCACACCTCCTTCATGACTACCAGTAACAGAAATGGAAGTAGACGCGCAAGAACTTCCCATTACTCTGGGACTAATGCTTTCCCAGAAGACTGTGCATTGACAAAATTGCATCCAACCGTCACTGGTTTATACTGACGTGAATGCGTTCGCAAGGTCGATATCAGGGGCTTCGCATGTCTCTAAACTCGAACATTGCTTCGAGGTGGCCAAATACTTCGCGAGAGGTTAAGCTCCAGACCCTGCGATCACGCTGAGGGGCCCAATCTCACGCTGAGACTACTCGAGACTGTAATCGAAAATTTGCAGCAAAAGCTATAGCAAACTAGTCTTTTAAAGTGCTAATTTGTTGCTCAAAATTTTCTAGTTCATTATCATGTGATATGGGTCGCAACGATATTAATTCATAGATAAAGAAACATAATGTTCTTTGTAGTATCGATCATAAAATGCTCTCTACAGTGACGTTAATCCAAGGTCGAAATTGAAACAAAATTGTCGTACCCGTAGCTGACCACTGTTTCAATCGATGTAAATCTTTGAGATAGTATACTTAGCGTAAAAACATCGAATCTCTTTTGGCTGTTCTATTTTCGACGGAATTTGTGAATGTCTCGTTACGTGTGCAGAAAATTTTTACACAAAACTGTGATCGGTTCTATCTGTTTATGTTGTCCAATCAGTCGTTTAATTTAAGGCTATATCATCACCAGGTGATTTGTCCTTCCACGAAGGTTTCTTCTTGATTCCTGAAATTTTTGGTATAGGATAGCGAACAAATTCGCTGCAAATAACAACTCAATGAACATGTAAAAACTTTGCTTTCATTAAATCATTGAAACGTTTCGAGCACATCAGACTCCAAAGCACAGCGAAATGCTCAAATACTCATAAACTAAGTTATTATGGACCATTCTTACGGAATTATTACATGGCCACTGGTGGTTTTGCCACACACAGTACTCGTGAAGACTTTTAGAATGGAGCAATCTAGAAGTTGACCGGGAGCGCTGGCAAATAGAAAAACTTTAAGTCGGAACATACAGAAACTCGACAATCACCGAAAGCTGAGGCAAACAATACAACATTTTTAATTTACTTAATAACAACAAAAAAATGTGAATTTAAATTAAAGTAACACTGAAATTATTTCGAATGTTAATAGGAAATAATGTAAACCATTTAGTATTAATAAACAATTTGAATAAGTGTCAAATAAAGTAAAATATGAATTACTAAAGAAGTCTTTATCAACACTGAATATTACTGTAATGTTCTCCGGTAACTAAACGAGCAAACTTGGTACTTTCTCACGATCCGCCATGGCGTTTTCTCACGATCAAACATTCGTTAGCCATCTTTAAAGGTAGTGTTGACTTGCTCAGCATTTCTCTCGGAGATTGTTATGGAGTCAAAATATCGTACTATAACATCTGTGATTGCTTGATTAATTACCCGAGAACATTACATTAAAGTAAAATCTCGTGCTGTTTTGCTCGCGTCCTGCAGTTTCTAATTAAAAGACGTTAATATTCTTTCGGCAGGTCAAAAAATAGCTTCTTCTTTACAAGTACAATCCAAAATGATATAATCTAGCACGACTCGATATCCTTAAAAACCAGAAAGGGGACATCGATCCTCGAAACAACATATAATGCATAGAGGTATCGAACATTTGGGTATCAATGTGATCGCATTTTCTATAAATATTTCAGAGGAGAGAGCAACTTCGAAGTAAATCTATGCGGTGCAGACATGAGTAGACCTCGAGATGGAGTGATAACATGCTAATAGGCTCCTCGACGAGAAGCTTATCAAGACTAGTATGCGACGAGAGTAGCACAGTGTAATTCCTTTTTATATAATAGGATTGAAATGGACAACTACAGCTATTTGTTTTCTGTTACAAGTAACTTTAAATAGTATCAAAGGCAAAAAATGAAGAAAATGCAGTTTTCCTATTGAATGCTATTGTACGTGTGGACTTCGTTCGCACTTGATTGTCGCTCACACTTCACAGACGACAGGGATCGGGAATTTCGGTGTGATCAGTATGACTTAAAAATAATCATAACTCTGCTGGAAACCGTTTATATCAGTTTCAAACTGCCCTCATGAAGCGATCAACTATTACATTTTTTTTATCTGCTTAACGTCTCTCTAGCAGCGAGGTCTTTAGAGACGGGAAAGGATGGGGGGCAAGGAATGGGAAGGAATTCGGCCGTGGCCTTTTGAAGGAAGCATCCCGGCATTTGCCTGGAGTGATTTGGGAAACCATGGAAAACCCAAATCTGGATGCCCGGACGGGGATTTGAACCGCCGTCCTCCCGAATGCGATGCCAGAACGCTAGCCGTTACACCACCACCCTCGGTCCAACTATTAGAATTATGTTAACACGTTTGAACCCTGATGCGCGACATTCCTATTTTACTCTAGGATGGATTAACATGGATATCACGAGAGGCTAATAATTTGTGAAGTTTGTTATAATATAAATTATTTTCATATATATTATTTCAAAAAGGTGATTTTGTCACAAACTATTATTTCCTTTCATACCTATTCGAAATTGATAAATGAGGTATCATTTTTTGGTCACATCATACATTAAGAAAGGATTTTTTCGACCCTTAAAGGGGAAAAGTATTAATATTTCAACAATGCCTTTTTTTAGGGCAAAAGGATCGATATTTCTACAACGTGGTTTTTTTTTTTTTTTTTTTTTTTTTTTTTTTTTTTTTTTTTGTCACGAGCAATTTATTTCCCTTGATACCTAACCTAAATCGATAAATGAGGAATCATTTTAAAGGTTAAGGTCTCCACACAGGTATCGTCACAAATTAAGAAAGCAAATAATCAGAATTTGACCCTTGAAGTGCAAAAGTAATAACCACGGTGGTCGCGCATATGAGACAGTTCATAGCCAAGCCGCTAATAGCAGCAGCACATATAACAGAGATATTAATAAACAAGAATTGAGCGAGTTACCGACAGATAGCAGCACCGTATATCACATAATCACATAGATATCAAAAAATTGTGTGTTTTTTGTACAATATGTGGCAGTCAGATTTTTTTTACAGGAATATTTCTATTTTGCTATACAGTTTCTAAGCAAAAATTTTATTCGCGTTTTATTTTTTATTTTATTTTGTTTTTACTTATGACTATACGCCTCGTCGAGGTTATTAGAGTGATTATGGGACACCATGGAAAACTCATTCGAGGATTCGAACCCGCGTCCTCACGAATGCGAAACCAGAGCGTTCTCACCCACGCTCAGTGAGTGAACAGTTTGTTGTTAAGTAACAAATGATAAATTTGTTTAATTCAGTTTAAAGTTATTTTTCTACAATTAGAGTAAAATTTAAATTCATTGTGTCCGAGATAGTACGTATTTAGTGGTCATTACTTTAACTGGAACAACCATCCATCATCAATAGTGAATTATATCGCCGACAATCAGATCTCCCGATGATCTTAAACCTGTATAATTAGTAGGATTACCTAATTAAACAGTAATACGTTATACTGTACAGAGAAATAAACTAAGCAAAATCGCAACGCTAATCTTATTAAATGAAATAGGAGCGAAAAATATAACAAAATTTATACTGTGTTGAAATTCGAAATTCGATTAAAAAATTGGGAGAAAGTAATGAAACAAGAAAACATCGCCCCTGATGATGCATCTCGTAGCCTTGGCAACGATTTCTAATGTAACAGCGGACTACTCTACTCTACTGTTCCTGACAAGATTTATCAGCCAACTTTAGCCCCTATCTCCATTATATAGATATTATCAGCACTCCAGACTGCGGTTGTTTCAATTCATAACTTTGTGGAGTAATCGCAACTCTGCGAAAACACCTGCAGCTTTCTGCCGGGACGCGGGTGAGACAGCTGAGTTCACTGAATAAACAGTACTCCCCAAATTAGTTTTATCTCATTATTTACTTTGCAAACATTTCAGTCTCGATGGTAAAAAAATCTGTTATGTCTCTAAAAACAACTCTGCTTCGAAACAAAGCATTCAATCCTGAAATCGTCATTTTCGACGTAGTAATTAAAGCCTTATGAATGTGGACCAAATGCTTACAGTGTTGGTGGAGACAGCTTCCAAGTGCTAAAGAGCTCTTTCTGTAGCACTCGGAATTTAAAATTAGGGGGTTACTAATCACTTACGAAGTTTTTTGTGTTGGTTTATTTATCACGGTTTTAAATAGAGTCCTGTTGTTCGGATTAACTTCTCAGTTAACCTGGATTGGAGGGATAATTCGGGATTGGTGGAAGGGTAACCTGAAAACCGCGAAAAAAGCTCGGGATATATCGTAAATTTGTTATTAAAATTTTCCAATAACCACATGAATGTGGGAACGCGGTGGAGACAGTTTACTCGTTACCTCTCGGTACGGAAAAATCAAATTAAAATTTTTTATCCTACCATAATGGTTTTTTTTTTGTACACGCGGAAACCAGAACGAAAGTTTCACATTTTAGGAAACCGTAGGAAAGTATAAAACAGTATTAAAATACAAGTATTAATTCAAAAGTATTAATAAGCGTCCACAAATTAAATTGATTAGGAATAAGTATATCTCAGTTCAAACGTGGAGAAGTTATCATTATCCAATCAAACAGTGGATTTCACTGCACGTTAGTTTCTCAGTGAACAGATAACTAATTGTAATCTGTTGTACGGCTCAAATAACCTTTTTGAGATCTAATCTAGAGAAAACCTTAGATAAAAGAGAAAAAAGTCAGTGGAGAGAAAAATATAATGATCAGTGAAGTAGCTTTGTGACAATGAACTAATTCTAAAAATTATATTTTATTCAAAACAGCCCTCTGATGTTCAAATTAAAAGAGAAGAAAAGAACTTTGTGGTGCAAGAAATCTTCAGATGCACCGCACCGCCGTCAAAGACGGGCAAGGAAAAGATTTAAGAATTAACAGAAAGCTTTGAAGTTGTAGTGTATAATAAGATGACATCAGTGTATTTTCTCTAGTAATATTTACCGAACAGAGTACTCAGTTTTCGAAATGCAATCTTCCAGAAATTCAATTTAGCATAAGTAGTAACTCTGTACATCAATAGAACCAATGATAATCCTAGAATGAATATGCAGCAGAACTCTGGAAGAATCCGAAATTTATAAAATCACCTCACAGTTTGTCGAAAGTAATTATCTTCGTCAAAATTATTGCATAGTTATTGAAATATTGTAATATCACACGAAACTAGTTATTTCAAAAACTCTACTACTGAACTACGCAATTATTAATTAACAGATACATACCGTATCTTCAAAAGTAATTGACATGCAGATGGTACCCTCCTTTATTTCCTAAAAAGTATTAATTTTGGGGAAGAAACGACAGTCATATTATGGATTAGTCCAGCCAGATATATTAACTTTCCGTAAGTGAAATATGAGCTGACAGCTGCGCTTCGACTAAGATGGTGCAAAGTAACGCCAATGACTTAAGTAACACCTGAATAAAAATGAACACTGCGATCTGTATGTCGCATTTTGAATTCAAATTTTGAAAGCTGGTTTCTAGAATTTTGCGGAATCTGATTTCAGAACGTTGTCATAGGCAGCCACCTGTTACATGGGGACGAAATTTACTATTAGTATGTCGTATTGAACCAGCAACATTCAAATTGGGTCCATCTTCACTTGGCTACCGACTGCTTGTTTTTAGGACACGTCTGTAACTTTTTGGTGAGGAAATAATCACAAATAATTGAAATGTATGAAATAAAATTTCATTTATTGCAGGCTTGGGTGGCACTAGAATAATAATTACCATGCTTGATAATAGCGCTGTGTTTAGAAAATTTCTCATAAGTTAAACATGAGATGAAACAGTATTTTAGATAGTAAGGAGCTCTCCCTATTCCACACGGAGGACGAAATAATTGGATTACTCGTCAGTACGACCTTCTAAGAAGTTGTATGATGATTCTTGATTAGAGTTCTAAACAGAGCTCTCGGCTGGTACTGGTGGACGAGTCAGTCTATATTTGCGTGAAACAACTAGTATTGGCAATGCTTACCCGTACTACGTTTAGTAGAAGGGACTATATTTCTCACTAGAAAGCGCTGTTCTTAACCTCGAGCTGCTGCGTTGATTTACAGATAAGTATAGAGTCGTCTTTCTCGGCGACTCTTCCGTGGCTTAGAAGAGAAATCCTTGAACCTTCCTAATGTTCATAAATGTTTACAATTAGATCAACACTCTCTCTACATACCGATGTTTGTTAGGGAGCTGGATGAAATTCATCGGAATAATAACGAATGGCACTCATGTGATACTTCGGCTACTGCAAGAGATCCACTGTCTTTACCCATGCATACAATTAGACGAAACGGTGACATGCAACATAACAAAAGTAATTACTTTGCTTTTAACTGCTAGAAAACAAATTTCTAATGGAAATGCGGGCAGTAGGTCTTCACTTGAGTATAGTATGAAAGGTAGATAACTGTTTTTTTATGAATATCTTAAGGAGCAATAAAGAATGTAATAGACAAATTTCCATGTAGCACAAGTGTTCAGGAAGAAAAAACCAATATGCTACAATTTACTGATGACATTGTTTTGTTAGCAGAAAGGGCCGAGGATATTGAGAAGTTACTGAATCGCATGAACGAAATACTGAAGGAAGACTTTGGACTGAATATTAATCAAAGCAATACAAACGTGATTAAATGTAGCAGAAATGTTGTCAATACTAGTAGATTAAATATAAATATGGGATCGGATGCAATAGGAGAAGTAAGTGAATTCTGTTACTTACAGCCGATGACCGAAGCGGGAATGATGTTAAAAGCAGAATAGCACTACCAAAAAGAGCTTTCATGAAAAAGAGAAATCTTTTGGTTTCAAATATTGATGTAGGAATTAGAAAGAACTTTTTAAAACTCTATGTGTGGAGTACAGCACTTTATGGTAGCGAAACATGGACTACCGGAAAGAAAGAAAATTGAAGCAGTTGAAATGTGGTGCTACAGAAGAATGCTGAAAATTAAGTGGACAAAGTAAGAAATGAACGAGTTCTGGAAGTGATGGGCGAGGAAAGAAGTTTGTTTAAGAAGCTTACAGAAAGAAGAGACAGGTAGGTCATATTTTGAGACATGCTGGATTGGTTAATTTGTTGGTCGAGGGAACAGTAGAAGGTAGGAACTGAAGAGAAAAACAGAGATTAGAATATATGAAGCAGTAATTGAGGACGTGGATTGTGAGGGATATGTAGAGATGGAGAGGTTAGCACAAGATAGGAAGGGATGGAGGATTGCATCAAACCAGTCGAAAGACTGATGACAGCAAAAAAAAGTCAGTGTAAATTATAGAACAACAAGCATTGAAACTTTGTAAGCAGAATTATTCTAGACGAGTTTAATTACGAAGCAAGAATGTATCGTAAAAATATTCTGTTCCCTTAAGTATTTCGCAAAAACAAGTCCAGTCTTGTTTGTGATATTAAATAATAACAAAACTAGATTTTTCGGTGTAAAATATATACATGGGTGAAAAAAAAAAACTAATTTTCCCGCTAGCACCAACAAGGATGGAACAGAAATGTATAAAATTAACATTTTTATTGGGATATAGAGATGTTCTTATCCTTGATTAAATAATTACAGAATACTACACTTACACTAACATTTAATTCTGCACAAAATGTTCCTATATTTACAAGATAGTACTTCTGATAAAAACAAACAAACAATAAAACACATGAATATAACCGGTGCAAATAAGTCAAGATGTGGCGTGCAGTTATTGCATTAACACTATTGTTCTCAGTCAAAGATATGCCACGACTAGCTAACTCGAAGTGTCGGCGAGAGTATAATATCTCTCGCAATGCGGAGGCCGTCTATAATTGGTCTATGTTAATAGGCTTAGGGCGTTTTCTGGGCGATGGCACACGGATCACAATAGTCGCGTTATCACAAAGTTTACATTACAAGTACGAGGCGGCAGCGTAAGTCCGGCGTCCTGGACCGGCCGAGTGCCGTGGTCATCACGTTCCAGGCGCGACTGCGTGATCCACGGCTGGCGAAGAACCCTGTAGGAAGCAGGTGTACGTCGGCACACAGCGACTGTCGCCCCACAAGTAATGTCTCGTGGTCCTGGCCGCGATGCCCAGGCGAAGGCAGAAATTCCCTGTTGTCACTCATGTGGTCCCCAGCATGGAACATCCGAGACACATGTATCAGTGGCGTGGATCGTGAGATTATCACCCATTGGCCTCACATTGAAACCTACAAACGCGCGAAAACTTTGGCGCTCTAATAGGCGGGAGGATGTGTTGATGGCGGAAGTCTCCTTACACATGAGGTCTTCCATTCTGTCGCATCTCTTAAACATGCAACAATAATGGCGTCTCTAGCCGTGGTCCATCCAAATGTGTCTGAGGGCTACTCAGCACACCCTTAATTGCATTTCACTGTCTCTGGAAATATCGGACATGAGTAATTTTTACATTAAACTTACTCTAATGAACGCTATAGAGGACTTAATACCAGTCTACTGACTTTTGTCGGCAGGTCACAATTCTATCTCCCAGGGGAAGAAATGAATAGCTTACTCATAGTAGTTCACAGTGCCAAATGTTAAATCAATAACATGCTATAACTAGCTCTTCTTTTTTTAACATTAAAACCAATGTCCAGTGGTAATTTCTCGTTCCTTATTCAGATATGCAGCAACTCCCAAGTAATGGAAAACCATAAGATTTAGGGGGGGGGGGGGGTCACCACTGTCTGCTTCCTTAAGACCGCCAATTAAAGAAGCATGCATTAAACATCAGATCTAGTAATTGCCGTAAAGTTTCTGGACATTCCTACAGATTGTCAAAATATCTTATATCCCAGCTCTATTGAAAGCAGAAATATAAATTTGTGCGGAGGGTACTCAACTGTTAGTCGACTACCGAGTTATGTTGGGGAGTGGTAATATTCTGGCATCACATTCGGGAGGACGTGGGTTCAAATCCCCTTCCGATTATCCAGACTTCGGTTGTCCATGCTTAGGACAAAAAAGGATCTACGACATTCAGAAATTATGTCGGAAATTTCCTAATTTATTGTTAAGATAAACTTCCAGATTCCAACAGCATATTTCCGTATGAAACCTATGTAAAATATTAGTTTCCGCTTCCTTAGTCGAGGTTGTTGAGGCAACATGATAGTGTCTGGCGGTCGACACGACGTTAGCCAGTTCTAGAATCGGCAGTGGAAGGTATTTTCATCATTCGGGACTTTGGTAGCATAGTAAGAGACATGCTAGTGCTCGATTCATAATCGAATGATCGTGACTCAAAGGCCTGTGTCAAATCTCAAACTACTCCGTGCAATGTCTGGAGTGGGTACGTAAGAGCTGGCGGCCCCGTTGGAGTCCTCACAGTGTTTGTACATCGCTCTTTTATCTTCTTCTTACTGCTTTTAAAAACAGTCACCAGAATCATCTACAAAAAAAATAAAAAAATAAAAAATCACTTAAATACACGTGTGAACTGTACTGGCCGTCCTGCCTCTGACAAACGCGCCACTTGTTGGAGGATAGCATCAACCTTTGGAAGTGCACCAAACATACATAAAAGCTGTAATTGCAGACGTTCATCAAATTTTAGTAAACGTGTGTACGTAATTATTTCCATGAAGTCATAAACGACCTTCCTCAGTATTGTTGCTCTACTCTTTATTAGTCTGCCTGAATTCACGCAGATCATGATATAGTCAAATTAAAGTTATGAAATATTTAGTAGATTTGGCTGCCTCCATGTTGTTAAGAAACGATTCCCCAGGTACATGCTTCGTCTTCCATGTTATAACTTTCACAAACCCAATTAATTAACACGTTGGAAGAAATTGTGAGCGTAATATTCGATGCGTATATCTCATGAAGCATTTGGTAATAAAAATATTCATTGCTGCTTTCAAACACTGGTTTCCTTCAATAACCAGCATCAAAATCCAACTGGAAAATCGCGCAAGTAACTCCGATTTTCAAAAAAGGTGATCGAAGTGATCCTGGAAACTATCGTCCCATATCTATAACATCTGTTTGTAGTAGAGTTATGGAGCATATTATATGCTCGAACATTATGAATTTTCTAGATGATAATAATTTGCTTACAACAAATCAACACGGATTTCGGAAGAAAAGATCATGTGAAACACAGCTGGCCCTATTTACACATGACGTAATGAAAGTTATCGATGCAGGTTCACAAGTAGATGCAATTTTTTTTAGATTTTCAGAAAGCCTTTGACTCTGTGCCACACAAACGCCTTTTAGCGAAGCTTCGAGCGTACGGTATATCGGATCAGCTTTGTGAATGAATCAAGGATTTTCTAACAGGTCGGTCGCAGTATGTCGTCGTTGAAGGAGAAAGCTCTTCTAATCTAGATGTTACATCGGGTGTACCTCAAGGAAGTGTAATAGGACCACTTCTTTTCTTAATTTTTATAAACGATCTCGGAGACAAAGTAAAAACCTTTTTAGATTGTTTGCTGATGATGCGGTTATTTATACGGAAGTAAGAAATTTGGCCGATTGCTTAGAAATTCAGCGCGATCTGGATGTTATTTTGGCTTGGTGCGCTGAGTGGCAACTTACTCTAAATTGTAAAAAGTGCAAGACAATGAGCATAACTAACAAAAAGAATCCAATTGTTCAGAAATACGAGTTAAACAATACAGTTATTGATATGGTTGATTCTATGAAATATTTGGGAGTAACAGTGCAAAGGAAAATGAAATGGGACATACACATTACTTCGTTAGTAGGTAGAGCAAATTCTAGGCTGCGATTCATAGGTCGAATCTTGAAAAATTGTAATGAACAAACAAAGGAGATAGCGTACAAATCTCTTGTGCGTCCACATTTGGACTACTGTTGTGCCATTTGGGACCCGTTTCGTAAGGGATTGATTGAAAGTATAGAGAAAGTACAGAGAAGAGCCGCTCGATTCGTGACCGCTTGCTACAGTCCTTATGAAAGCATCACAGAACTGATTAATAGATTAGTTTGGGAGTCTCTGGTAGATAGACGACACACGATTCGTTTAAACTTATTGGAAAACATGCGTTCTGCCACTTTCACTTTTGAGTGTAGTGAAATACTTCTTCCACCAACCTATCTGAGTCGGAAGGAGAGGAAAGATAAAATTAGAGAAATAAGGTGCCGGACTGATTCTTATATGAATTCTTTTTTCCCTCGTACGATTAGGGATTGGAATGCACAACAAAGAGATTAGCTTTGGTGCTGAGCCCCCTCTGCCATCCACAATTTTGTGAATTGCAGAGTATATATGTAGATGTAGATGTTTAATTTAGGAACTAAATTCTTATAATATTTCAACCTATAACGATTCTCATAGAAGGATTCTGACATGTTTTATTGTATCCATTTTTGTTATTGCTTCCTTCTTTGACACTCGAGGACTAACAAATCATTGAATAGCATTCAGTACAGATGCAATTTTGAATCACTTTTCATCAGATTTATGATTCCTTATAGCTAAGGTAAGGATAAGTAAATAAGACATTAAATACTACTTCAGTTACCTTAAATTCAACTGCTATTAGGCCTATATAATTCATAATCAATTCAGATATCCGTAATTAAGACATATATAGTAATTGTTATTTCTAAGAAATTTTATTTGGCTTATTCCTAATATGAAATCGTAATACGGTAGTTTCCTGTTCGTGTCTTTAGTTTTTTCCTCCTGTTTATCGAAGAAACCCTCGTTTTTTCGTTTAACATGTTGAAGCTTTCCCTTTCTCGTATCTTTGTGGCATTTATATCGTTTCCTATAGCACTGTAGCCATAGGTGTGGCCTTGAAAGTCTGTACCTGTTCATCATCTCAGATACGTGACAAAACAATTGAAAACGTTGAAGTTAATGTAAAATTGGTAGACTCAAGTAAATTTTGTTAGAAGGAGCCATTAGTAAACGCGTTTTAAGTGAAAACATAATTACTTCAAAGAGGAAGCAACAAGTAAAAACTATATATATTCTCTAACTGACCTGAGTGAAAATAACCCCAACAACTTTTCTTGACAATTAATACTGTAGTATTGATACATCGCATATTTAGTAAATTTGCCATAGTCAAAATGAACTTCCAGAGAATAAACTACCTATAGTAACGCTATGAGCTTCCAAGTCTCTTCCATATACGTTATTTCTTTTTGTCTCTAAACTCATGTCATAAATAACAGCTGAAGCTAATTGATAAAATCTTTGTATTTAGTATTAATGTATCTGCCTTATCTTCGCGAATACGATGCGTCTGATGTTCGGGCGTTTGGGTTAACACAAAGCAAATATCAGTACAAATAACCTTACTATAATAGAAAATTCATATTTAAAATTATGATTTTCGACCTTTCAACGTTTGAATAATAGATGAGAAAAAATCCTTGTTTTTTTTTACTCCTGCCAAGCAAATTGTTGAGAAGTTTCCTGCAAGATGACAGCTATTATTTCTTAGATTTAGAAGAATTTTACTCGCATGTCCAAGGTATAAAAGAACATGGCAATGTGAAATTTGTAATCATAATTTGCTGGCACTCGGCATGTAATAGAGAGAGTTGATACTGGTTAATTTGGTATGCTACTAAGCGTCCAGAGACTGTATCAGTTTGAGTTTCTACGAACCGCATGCCACGAGCGGAGAACAAGCTAAGCTATATTTCCTGCTACACACCATTCTTGTCACACTCGTGTAGGTTTGTACAACTTTCGATGAAAACAAGGCTCGTGATATGTTTGAACTAAATTCTTTCAAAAGTTCGTTCTACAGACCGTTAATGTTTAGCGTGTTTGAAAGGCATGAGAAAAATTACTCTTTGCATTTATGTTTGACAACAGTGAGAAATCAAACATGTTTTACATTCTTTTTAAAATGGCGAATGACGAGTTTTTTCGAATACGCGAGCTGTGAAACTCGGAATGAAATATTAAGTGTATGAGGTAATTGTAATAATAATCCTTTAATGTGCAGCCAACTTGGACCACCTTACAGACTGCATTCAGCGGTTTACGTGCGAAGGCAGATCCTTCTCAAAATGCTGAGAATTTTGACAGAAAACAACTCGATAGATAATCTGGGAGCTCACTCACACAAAAAATTCAAAATCGTGCTTCTTTTTTCTTAACAATTAAGAAACTTACTTAAGAATCAGCTAGGCCTGCTTGCTTCACTATGAATGACTTCAATACAGCTGTCGGCGCGCAACAATATTTATCACCATGCTCTATTCCGCGCTATTTCTGGTAAAAAATAATGTTGTCTTTTCAATGCCTTCTGAAAAGTCTTGGAGCTACCGTTTCTGACAAAATCCTTCACACAAATTCAGAGATAATTTCTCAACCTTCCAAATTTTCAGTAAAAATAAAACCTCAGGCACTTCCTTATTTTTCACTTGTTGTCAGCCAGACCTAAGACGTTGTAACAATTCATTCCTGTTGCAGGCCTGCCGATTCACAGTCAAACAATATACTAATACAAACTAAGATATTATGAAAGCCTTGCGCTTAGCAAGCAGAATTATATATGCAATTAGAAATACTGCAATTCAAATTGAGAAATACGCAATTCTATCCATTAACAATGGAGACATTGATTCAACGGAAACTTCCAGGTCCCTATTTTATGTATGAATTCACAATTAATGGAAAAATTACGATCAATGTTCAACTTAACTTAGCTCTGAGTATTCCCAGAGCCACAAATGAATGTTACTCGAGTTACCTCATACTGATTTACTTGTGGTGAAACCATTTGAGTATAATAGTGCATTATAGCGTGTTTTTATTTTTCTCAAAGCATAAAATGCGAAAAAACTTGGAAATAACGGAGAATTTCGCTGGTAACAACTGGTTCCGAATGGAAAATTTAATGCTCGTGTGTCCTCTAGCCCCATGGTATCGATAGAGCTATCAAGAAGAAAACCAATCCAAATTATTTTTTATTGCAAACCACATACTCTCAGTTTTTATCACAGCGAGTTGGAGAGGAGTCGTTGTTAGGAGAAGACAATGAAGGGCCGGCCACAATGACCATCAACCATGTGTTTGTTGCAGTTGGTAAAACAACGAACTAAGGGATAAGACTGTCAAGAAAAAAAAAAAATAACCAGAGAGGTCCATATTTCGATCTCTAAGATTATATTTTTTGGGTATTCAATGAGACCTACTTATTTCAAGTAATTCGAATTTGTTGGTACATCGTCAGTGCTCTTAAAACCTTTGTCGAGCTGTTTATATGTCCCATGATTCAAGATGCGTTTCAGCTGATTAATGGCTCTGAAGCGACTATCATGTAACTCCAACACTGTATTTTATACCTGAAAAAATGTTTGAGGTCACAAGAAAACTACTGAAAATAACGTAGTCGTAATAAGTATTGCCAGAAGTAAAAAATGTGTAGTTAACATTGCTAGAATATTGCGTTAAAAAGCAAAAAAGTCATGCAACTTGTCTGACACAACTGTTGCATGCCTGTCTTGCTAGTTTTGTCACGAGATGGGGAGTATTGTCTGTCTGCTGACGCTGGAGACAGCCCGTTTGTCGTAATTGAGAGCAGCTGCGCTGGGCAGTGATTGTGTTGCGGGCCTCATATCGACCCACCACCCACCTGGCCGTCCCATTAGAAGCGGCCTTTTAGTCGCTGCTGGATCACTCAGGCGCACTGCTTCCCCTTCATTACGCCGCAGAATTGCCTCTCTGCATTGTGCTGTCTCTGCTGCACGAAAAGCTTTCCCAATGTTTTCTCTTCCCTCTCCCTTAGTGAATTATGGTTCATCTTGTTTTCTTCTTATTACTGAGGGATTACAGCGTATTCCTAACGTTCGTCTGCGTATCTTCTGTCTTCCCGTTTCTTTTAATTTTTGTTTCTTGAATTCGTGTATCCTTACAAATTCGCTGAAGTTCAGATGGGTTGTATTTTCTTGTTACGGACAAGAAGCTTAAACCATGTGGGAACTATAAAGAAGGTCGTTGAGGTTTTTAATTGTATGCTTCGCTGTCCTCCTACGTTAACATTACACGTCAGGTATGCTTAGTACCTCGTAAAACATTGTTTCCGTTTCCCACTAATGATATATTTTAGATAACCGTTGGAGTTAAATAGAGAGCCATTGTTATTTTGACGAGTAACTCTGTCACTGTGATAAATTACTACTGAACTGCAGGCCAAGTCTAATCACTCTAAATATATGAGATGACCAAAATTTAATTTAAATCCGATGAGCGCATGCTCCGGTGGCAATTTTCCCACACATCCATTTTTCTCCTTTCATTTTCCTAGCTACTCTGGCTCTCTACAAACTGCGGATTTAAATTCTTTTAGCGCTTTTGATAAACTAGTCATCATTTCGCTTGGTAATTTATTCCAACCTCTGATCCTCTTATCTATGAAAGAGAATCTTCTCACACCCTTGTACCTGAACTCGAGTGCCAGCTTGTGGTCATGGTCATATCTTCCCTTCCATGCACTACTTTTAATTCTTCCGCCAATGTCTTTCGACTCCTCATTGCAAATATACGCTTTGATGGCTCTCATGACTCTCTTCACTCTCACTCATCCTGTCTTCCAATGAATCCCATTTTTTTCATTTATCATATCAGATATTGATTGTAGTCTGAAGCAATTTCCAGAGACAAATCTAGCAATCTCTCCAACTCCTGTGTTTGGAGGGGGATCAAAGAAGGGCAGGTCTTGAAATAACCGCAGAAACGCAATCAGTAACTGATATGATAAAGGAGATAAAATAGGATTCATGGAAAGATAGGATGAGGATGAAGAGTCATAAGAGTGTAAAAATCCTACATTAGCGATGAGGCATAGAAAGATATTGGTTGAAGAAATGGAAGATGTACATGGAAGAGAAAAGATGACCGTGACCACAAACTGGCACTCGATTTCAGGTATGAGGGTTTGGGAAAATTTTCTTTCGTAGATAAGGCGAAGTAACTGTACTGCTTATTAGGACAGTGTGAGAAAGGATGTGTTGGGGAGACTGTGTGGGTGGGTTGGGCGGCGTATATCCCGTAAGTATTGAAGAGAATTGAGGCCCTGACAGTGGGGGGTGTAACAGCAGCTGTGACAAGGAAGATGTCTGGAGGTAGACGAGAGGGGACTGTGGACAGACGTTCCAATAAGTACGGGGCATCCTTGACATACTAGGCAATATTCTGCTCAAAAGTTTGGAGGTATTGATACGCAAAGGCTGAAATGCATTCAGTGGGCGATCTATAACCCACAATCATAGGTCATCCGGGTTTGTGAATCTTGGAAAAATGTGTAAAGTAGTTGTAAGGGGATTGTTAGGAGTGTTTAAGAATATGGATTGTGGTGAGAGGCTTTTAAGAGGTTCTGGAGGTCAAGGAAACTGCTTGTTTCCAGGCAAAGCGAAAAGTTGGATCTGTAAAGTGTGGAATATAGGGGTTGTGGGCCTCAACCTTGCAGTCACTGAGGTCCATGATCGCAGTGGTGGAGCTGGGAGGATGATGATATTTTTATTCCTTGGCAGTTGTTTCATGGTCCGAATTTCAGTGGAGCTGGGGTTGTTGGAGTTGAGGTGAGAGGGAGGTCCGACCTTGGGTACGGTGTGGTGTGGGGTGTGCATGTGCTTGTGACTCTCTGGCTTGCCTCTGAGCTGAGCTCCTCTGCGCAGAGTGGGCGCCCGTGGCGGCGCCGGCGGACGAGCGAGCAGCGAGCGTCGCGGTGCCCTCCGCCACTCCGACGCCCACCGCTCCGCCAAGTAGGTCCCACACTGCCTGCACTCTACCTCTCTGTCTCTCTCTGTCTGCACTCTGCGCATGGGCACGGAACGCACTTCTCATCCTCCAGACTTCGCTTACAACTCCTTCTGCTAGGGTCACAAATGCCTCAGACTTCAGCCTAGGACCCTCCAGTATTTTACAGCGCTAGATTCCTAACTAAACTCGTGTTCATTCATTTCAAAATTACTCGCCATCTCCTTGCGACTGATGTTCCTTTCGTACTAGTGTAACTGAATAATACTGACGCATAATCATATATACAAGTGTTTCTCTACCTGTGGTCAGAGGACCACTAGTGTTCCGCGAAGATGGTTCAGATGGTCCGCAGTGGTTGTTGTAAATTTAGATACCGTATAACTATAACCCGATTTTTAAAACCCATTTATATTTCAATGACAAGACAAAAATCTTATTTTTCAGGGATGAGAATAGGAAAGCATTGTTCCTGCAGCTATACCATTTCCAATTAACATAAAAAACAGTGCCGTTAGTCTAAGGATTAAGTAAGTAACTTTTCTGAAGGCCTTGTTGTAGGTATGAGGCACCGTACCGTGGGTACGTGATAGTGTTGGCAACATAAGAGTAGTCAAGCAAAAAAAAAAAAAGCGTAAGGACTAGTGTCTTTCATTTTGTTTTGTACATGTAGGTCGATGGTACAGTGTAGCATCGAGCCTGTCATGATATTATAATTAACTTATAATTAACTATCATAAACTTTTAACAGTTCATTTACAGTTGCTTGACTGTATTTCCGTAGGGTTTCATAACATTATACACTATATTTTAACGGTACAGTAAAATTGTTAAAAATATACACATACGTAAAAAATTAGGAAGCAGAATTATTTTTGACAATTTAGTAGTCCTTTGATTGAAAAGGGTTGAGAAATGCTGATATATATTATTTATAAAAAGTGTTTTTTTTTTAGTGAGGAGCCACTTAACCAAAATTAAATTTTAATGATTAAGTTCTCCGCTTTGGTAACTTCTTTAATTGAGGAAGAAATTTTTCGAAATTCAACCCGTAAATGGAAAACTTATGACCAATCAAGGTCACGGGTATGCGATAGTTCAGAGTCCAGCCGCTAGACTTCGCTGGCGTCGATAAGGCGTGATCGCATCACCGCTAGATAGCAGCTCCACATAACACAGAGATATTCATAAACTGTGTTTACACTACGTTTAATTTTGTATTGTAAATTACCGCGAGTTTGTGTCATACGTATGTTTAAGATGTCCAAAAGTGTTTTCTAATTGTTCTGTAAGACGTTATGTTTTAATTCTAAATCTGAAAAGTAAATGGGAGAGGAATTTAACATGCCGATTATAAAAGAAAATTTTAATAATAAAATAAAAGGGGTAATTAGATGACTAAGGGAATTGCAATTGGAGCGTTAGCTCCATCGCAATTAAAATTGATAATAATAATAAGTGAATATGTAACGTAACTGTTTCAGTTAACAATTAAACAATTGCTACAGATGAGCCGTTTCTTCTTTTCACCTATCACAAACCACCAGTCTCGTTGAGCATCGTATATCATTCGCGAAATTTTCGCACAATCCACCTAATATGTGCAGAAACAAAATCCCGCTGTTTTCTAAACGCAGATGTTGCATAGGCAGGATTCTGCCTTCTCCCAATGGCTCATCACGTAAACTGACACTAAAGAAAATTGCAGCAGTTCCTTCTTCTCACGCAGTATACGCGCAACCTACTGTAACCAAACACAAGTACGATTTTCATACTTGAACGGAATTGATTTATGTGTTTGCTACTGCAAATAGAGTAACGGGAATCAAATTTCCATCAAATTTCACATTCAGCAGTCTAGCAATGAGAGATGACTGCATTTGTCTATTTGCGTTCGTGGACGAGGGTAATAAATTTCACAATATTCTGTTAGACGAACTTTATAGTTCTACGTAGCCAGTGACAGAACAATTTCTAGAGAAAACCATATATCTTTGATATAACTTAACTTCCACTTCACTACATCGATCCGAATAATATTATCTGTATTCAGTTACGAGGTAGTAATGCTTAATTAAATCCGCCAAACGTAGTTATTTATTCGTTATCTGCTAACAGGATGCTATACTTATCTGCCAAAATACGATGTCACACTCAAATTTCGGACAGTTACTTCTTAGGTTAAAAAGTTCAACTTTTTCAGACTATTTTTCGCTAGGTATTACTGGGCCAAATTTTTATTCCAGATGTTTATTATACATCTATCAGATTTTGTTTTTTAATTACTGGCAAACGAAAAACTTAGCATTAGTTTCAAAATACAATTACCTGCAATACATCCGATTCTGGCTACAAAGTTATTGTATGGTGTTTCTACGGCATGTTATTAACTTCTGGCACAATTCTTACTGATTCGTCAAATCTTTTTGTAGTGTCTTAGTCAAATGTTTGTCGGTTCGTTTTTGCAGACCATCTCCTTTAAATAACTCCCCTCCCCTCCCTCCCCTCCTTTTCCACACACAAACACACACACGCACACACACACACACACACAAAATAATACTGCTGTTACATCAGGTTAAAATCGATAACAATGCAAAAATTAAAAATCAATTACGCAATGATGGTAAAGGGGAAGTTTATAGATTAATTTTAGTGACTATTTCGTTTGTTCAATTATATGCATTGCAATTCACCTCTCACAAACTAATTTTGGTAGCAAATATTAATCTGTAATATTGTCATAGTGCATACAGAATTCTGTCCACTGTAATTTTCTCGCAAAAGCTGGAGTATCGTATAAAAATCCAACGTTTCTTTAAGAGTTTCATGCATTTGTTGTCGAGTTCTTGTACTCCACGTCTGATAGTTTCCTGAGTTTCATCCAGAACTTCCTTCTACCTCATTTGTGTTTCGATCATACAGTCTATGCTGTACACTGCTATTAGGCTTCGTCAATACTTGTGGAGCATATCGCTTCTCAGAATTATTAAGTACCCAGTGAACTATTGAATGTCAAGGAATGTTATATGCATCAAACAGCACGACATTTTTGTTGGTGTATTCACAACTAGCTAACAATTTTTTAATAAGTTTTAAAAATCATTAACGGACTTTTCACTATCAAATAAATACTTCTTAATAAATTCCCAGCGTCAATACTGCACATCAAATAATAACTGACTGCGATTTAGCTGAGAAAAATATCGGCAAAACAAAGTTGGAACTGTATATAAAAAATACCGCCGATAACCTTCAAACATAAGTGTATCCTGAAAGTATTTTAGTATCTGTAACTTGAGAAAATGATGAAATAGTAAGTTAGTAACGCGGACTAATGCTACGAGAGTGATGTAATGTCTTCATTACTATTGCTGTAAGAGAGTTATTCATGTATCTGCTATCTGTCGAGATGGTTCCTGTAGATATGAGTGTTCATTCACAAAAAATGAGTTGTTACAACGCATTGAAATTTGAAGATCTTAAGAAGAATGAAAGATTAGTGAGTGTCATTTCAGTTTAGGATAATGTATTATATACAACTCCCAACAATTAAAATGTGACCTTGATATATTTATGTTGCTTTACGTCAGTGACTTCTATTACGGTGATATCAAATTTTCAACATACAATCGATATTCAGAGAGATCAGTTTAATTATTAGGTTTATCACAAGAACCACGAAATTGTTTAGATATACCATGCGGTAATTCACCTGTAAGTGAAAGTATTTTTCAGTCAATTTTAAACAAGGTAATATTTCATGAAATAATATTTCGCGTTTAATTTGTTGCAGCTCAGGATTCATTTGAATGGATACTAATTAATTAGTAGCGTGCTCCAGTGAAGACCAAAGTTATATATACCAACTCATAAGAGAGAAATGTTTGCTCTGCACCATCAAATTAATCGTAATTTTATATGTTGTAGCAATACGCTCTCAACATTCTATGTATTATGACGTAATATGGAAGGAGCACAGTCAATTTAACTAATATACGAATCTTCTATTGAACTTACCTTCGAGAATTTATTAATTCCCATGATTCTGAAGTAAGCTTGTTTCCACTTTCTGTTTAAAACTAACAAACATTTTTGATCAAAGAAATTTTTTACTTCATTATATCATTTTAAATTTGTATAACTCTCTATCAAACATTTATTCATGTTGGACAACTAACAGTTATATAGAAAGATACAACGCTCTCAGCGTCAGGCAGAGATACTGAAGAACAGTCTGTGGCCACGTGGAAATCATTAAACTATTTTGATACAAGTAAAATTATATAAGTAGCATCTGAAAAATAAAATACATTCTATATCTGGCCGATGATAAAGTTAAGCTTAGTCTTCTGTTGACGCAGTATCGACAAACATATTGTAATGCGAACTGAATGTTACAGACTGCCCAAGTCACCATCACACCCGTGATGCACAATGGATTTTTTTTTTAAATAGTTGGTGTTCATGTATTGTATCTTTGTACACAGTGCATCAATCTCTTACGAAATTTTGGTAAAGTTTTCGTCTTTTAAATAACCTTTCATTATTTCTCGATGTTTTAGTATTTGTTGTTTGTTATATTTGTTCATTAGTTTGTTGTATTCATCTCTATGTTAGCTCTAATTATTAAATGTTATCATTTTAAAGATTGAATTAAAAATAAAAAAAATAAGTACATATAAGCATGCTTTCTGTTAACACTAGTTCGTTACAGCATGCTGGATAAAGCAGTGTGAAATTGGATTGAAGGGTTTCCTTTGACGTTTGACTATGTTTACCGCGATAGTTCTGAGTTCCTTCACGCCAGTGGCTATACCCCCGCCTCCAACACGTCCGGCATATAGGAAAGCAGTCCATACAGGTGTGATACTAAAACCACATTAATTCAAATAATGATTACTTGCAGTTGATGCAAATCTAATGACAACCCCGCAGTTTAATATAATAATAAAATACTTTTTAATGTACCACGTTTTCATAACGTACTAAAAAGTTTAATATAATTTATCTAATCCTTAATAAGAATAAAACCACATACAGATTTCTAACTTCTTCTAAATTGTCCTGAAAATTTATACTTGGAAATTTTTTTTATAGCTATTAAAATACTTGTAAGATTTGTGACGAAAAACATTGGGCGCATGCAACATTAATAGCTCTACTAACAATTTTATTGCACCGCAAAACTGATTAGTAAGTTCTTTCGTTGGTAACTACTCTCCACGCTTCTTATAGTTACGTATTCCATGCGCCCAATGTTTTTCGTCACCAATCTTACAAGTATTTTAATGGCTATAAAAAATTTCTAAGTGTAAATTTTAAGGGAAATTCACAAGAAGTTAGAAATATGTATGTTGTTTTATCCTTCATATGGATTAGATAAATTATTTTATACTTTCAGTCCGTTATAAAAACATGGTACATTAAAAAAGTATTTTTATTTTATTATTATTTTCTGATTTTTAGGGTTATGTGAGTGAAAATTTGTAATTGATTTTAAATACTTTGATGACATAATCACAGTGACATACTACAAATTCCAGTTTTTTTTAATAGAAAACATTTAATTGTGTTATTTCCATCCCGGGGAAATAAGGAAAAAACAAAAATTAACTATGCATATCCATCGTTTGAATCAGAATTTATGGTCTGGAATTCGAACAAAAATCCAATAGAAAGAAGAACTTTTAGTTCTGCCAGAAATCTTGGGGCTGCATTTCCAATTTAGACTTCTCCAAAAAAAAAAAAAAAAAAAAAAAAAAAAAAAAAAAAAAAAAAAAAAAAAAATTAATTAGCCTAATCGGTAACTAGAAAATGTACTTTCAGTTGTTACTGAACTATCCTATTGTCTGGGCAACTTTTCCATTTTTATTTCTCTGAAAACCTTTTAAAAAATAGCTATATTGGTCCATAGATAAAAGTAGTTTCAGGTTTTCCTATATTTCCAGACAACTTTATTTCTTTAAAAACCTTATTCGGACTATTACGAACATTAACAAAAATTAGCCAAATCGGTACAAAGAAATAAAAGACTTTCAGTTTCTTCCAAATTTTCCAAATTTTCAGTCAACGTTTCCATTTTTTCATTAACTAAAAACCTTATTCCGACTACTACGAACATTTTAAAAAATTAGCCAAATCGGTCCATAGAAAAGAGTACTTTCAGTTTTTCCAGAATTTTTAAATTTTCCGGACAACTTTTCACATATTTTCATGCATCATCGTCTAGTTCTGAGCTATGGTCAAACTTTCAAGTCTCTAGTTCATCGAGAATTTAGTTTAAAATCAAATACTAAATTCTACTCGGACAGACAAAGCCCAAAGCGAGTTAATAAAAACATTTTAAAATAATTAAAGTGACACATTCAACAATTAAGCGTTTAATATTAAAACAGATTTTTACTGACAAAATTATTTTGTTTATCAAAAATATTTTAAAAACAGATTCGCCCCAAGCCTCCTTCGTATACGATTTTTCGAGCCGTCAGAGTTTGATGTTACGGTGCTGACTTGGAGGCAGCTTCATGATCGGATGTTGTAATAATAATTACTTGTGGACGTGCTCACCTGGAGACATGGTTTCTATTGGCTGCGCATTCCGCCCCTGCCGTAGCCGCCTTAACCTAACCCGTCAATCCTACAGGGTACAGGTAACGTGGAATCCGGACCACGGAGCTTTCTGGCGTACTTCACATTACACAGCAATCTGTGCCAGAGATGAAGGTCGGGGTAAGCACCTTTGAAAATCCCCGCCGAGTCAGGGATTCGAACCGGGGACCTCCCGATCTCCATTCAGACATGTTAATCACTGAGCCACCAGACCACTCCTCAGATGTTGTCAGTACTGACGATGTCTGCAAGTCCATTTAAGTAACAAGGTGGCAGCGTCTACAAACACCTCCAATGTCAAATTACGAGTGATAATCGCAGGTACGAGGTATACAACAGGCTACATGTTGAGAAACAGGAAGGAATATTAACAGTTATTCGGAAAACTGTATGGGATGATACTGTTAAAGAAGTTAGAGAAAAGTTTTGGTGCTGTGTTCCAATAAGCTATCGATCTCAATAATAGCCTCAATAATCTTTGTAGCCATAAATTTAGTAAAGAAATTCCCCCCCCCCCAAATTTAGTGGGCAATTGTTTCTCATTGTCTATACCAATAAGGCTTGAGTTGTTATAGTGTGGACGTCTTATATTAGCATTTTATCATTGAGGAAGAAATGTGGAAGAACTGGTGGCGCCCAATTCCATTGCTCTTCCGAAAGAGACCAAGAAGTCTGCATGTTTAACATCATAATATGACGAACGGAATACCATAAGCAGCGTCATTCGATACGCAGAGCTTTGTTCTTTCATATAGTCTTTTGATACATGATCTAGTGATTGTGCTTCACCAGTATCTTCTAACCGCCTAGCCAAAAACCGGTTCCTGCATTTTTTTTAAAACTTGGGCTTGAACCAGCAAACTTGGTCTCGAGCGCTCGGCGTCTACAAAGGAAGGCTCGATCGCTACCCCTCCAAGGACAGAATGTCTTAAAGTTCACCAGACTGTCACTTAGACATAAGACGAATTTGAGACTTATTCGTCTACTATTTCTTCGTAGACGGCGTTGTAAAGACGCACCACTCCACGCTTACCCTGTGACAAGCACTCCTTCCTGTACTATTCGCCAAACGCGAATGCATTTAGCACCGTTCCGAATTACAATCCTCATCCTTCATCTGCTCCTTTACGTGTCAGTGACTGAACATTGTTGGGTAAACATGGAATGAAGTTTCCCGCGCCTCGTTAAAAAAGAAGAATAGATCACTGGTAAGTTTCTCCAAATTACAAAAACAACATCACTTGAAACGGCACTCAGATATGTTTATAATTTAACAGAGGAAACAAAAACAGTGAAAGGAGTTCGGTTCTTGCCATAGTACTGAAAATTGCGTTAACGCCGCCTATAATGCCGATGGCAGAAGTCACCGCAGCGGTACAGATTTCAGAATCCAAACTTACTGTTGACGACGTTTGCAAAATCCTCTGCGAAAAACTTAAGTCAATACCAAATGCCCCAAAAAAACTTTCATCGGGAGGAACGTAAAGAGAGGGAACACTTGATTACTTGATTGTTACTTGCTGACTAATGCGAAGCTACAAATTTGACGGAGGCTGATGAATACCACCAAAATGTAGAGAAACTGTTGGGAGACGGTATACACGTAAAGATACAAGCTGATACTCCACGAGATCCGAGGAAAGATACCTAACAGAAATACTGATAGCGCTACCACACTGACTCAGAGGAATCATCTGACACCAGTGATGCATCGCTTGTACTGACTACTGAAAATTCACGAAGAAGTTATGCCAATACGGCCAGTAATCAGCGCTTCTCAATCTCCGAGGCATGTTCTTGCAAGGTATCTAGCAGAGAAGATAGCGGGTTTGAGAAATACAGCTTCCACCATTGATAATCCTTTCGATTTCACCGAAATCATCAAGAACATAGAACTACTTCCTGTTAAGCTTTGACGTCACGTCACTTTCCATAAAGACATTAACATAATCGGGGAGCAATCTCACCCAATGCCAAAGGAATTGCATCACTAAGCGAGTCCAGCTTAAAGGCAACATTTCTTCAATATGACAACGACTTTTTTTTTACTTGTGGCTTTACGGCTTGTAGACGTCGAGGTCATTAGAGATGGGATGGGACTGGGGACAAGGAATGGGAAGGAATTCGGCCATGTCCTTTTGATGGAAGCATCCCGGCATTCGCCTAGAGTCATTTGGGGAAACAATGGAAAACCCAAATCTCGATGCCCGGATGGAGATTCGAACCGGCATCCTCCCGAATGCCCACACCAGAGCGCTAATCGCTCACCCCACAACGCTCGGTAATATCGGAACGACTTTTACCAACAGCAGGAACGAGCGCTGATGAGATGCCACTATCTCCAAGTGTGGTCGAGATTCACCACCCTGAAACCTTCAGTCCGATTAAGATGCGTGAATGACACGTTAGTCGTTTAGTCTAACAGACAAGATTTACATCAGCTCTTCTTCCAACAGATAAAAAGCATCCATGATAAAAATAACTTCAGAGTGAATGAAACTACGGAGATAAAATAGCTCCTGCACTGCGTGTTATGTTCAAACAAAGGAGGACGATTTCCAGGTATAACAACCGGTATCTACATGGTATATACCAAAAGTAGTAGGACTGATTTTTTTTTAAAAAAATTATTGAAGATATCTTTACAATTTCTTAATCCTCTTCGAAATAGCACCCTTAGGCAGCTACATGCCAAAAATTACGCTGCTGCCATTGGCCATACGCCTTCTGGACGTCAGTTTCTGGGACGCTGTTGAGAGCCCTCGTCGATGCTGCTTCAACGTCCTGGATTGAGTCAAACCGCTGTTCCTTCAGCTGATTTTTCATCCATGTGAGTAACAAAAGTCAGATGGAGCCAAATCAGGACTGTAGGCGGGGTGCAGCAACGCGGCAATGTCAATTCGGGCCAACAGTTGTCTCATGACGGCGCGCCTTGGCACGGCGCATTGTCGTGGTGCAGAGTCCAGTTGGCGGAGATGACTTGTCGGACGCGATTCACTCGGTCTCGCAGGCGGTTTAGCACTTGCACGTAAAAGTTCGAATTGACAGTTTCCCCAGGGGAAACAAACTACTTATGAATCACCCCGCGACGGTCAAAAAAACACGATCAGCATTGTCTTGATCTTTGATTTGCTCATGCGAGCCTTCATTGGACGGGAGGATGAAGAAGGCAACTGTTGGCCCGATTCAGCGTTGCCACGTTGCTGCACCCCGCCTACAGTCCCAATCTGGCTCCAACTGACTTTTTTTTTTATTCCCACGGATGAAAAGGCAGCTGAAGGAACAGCGGTTTGACTCAATCCAGGACGTTGAAGCAGCATCGACGAGGGCTCTCAACAGCGTCCCCTAAACTGACTTCCAGATGGCGTATGGCCAATGGCAGCAGCGTAATTTTTGGCGTGTAGCTGCCTAAGTGTGCTATTTCGAAGAGGATTAAGGAATTATAAAGATATCTTCTATAATTTTTTTTAAAATCAGTCCTGCTACTTTTGGTATAGACCTGTATGTGCAAATTATCACCCGGTAGTAGAAATTACAATTCTACAACATTTAAATCCCAGGGCACGTGTCATATGTGACGAGGTTAAAATAGTCACTAAAAGAGGAAGTTTAAGGAAGTGTTTCTAGCCAAAGGCAATAACCGTGCTGTTTTCAAACAAAACCCATGCCAGCACTTTTCTGCAGTTCTGTTAGGGGTGACCAGCTCATCACTGAATAGGTCATTGACGGTCCTGGCTTACCTCCAAGACTACTAAAGAATAGAAACATCCGTCACGTATATTGGACCCTAAGAAGACATTTTGTTCTGGGGACCCTACTGCTCCTTTCGCTTCCCGCAACTCAGTCTGCACATTTGTCTATTGCGAGCCTCCTATAACCTCAGAAGATTTCTCATGGGCAATTAGTATCAAAGATATAGCTATCAGTCGTTTAAAAATCCCTTGTAGTTGAGGTTTATGTTGGTAACACGGAACGCACGCTGAAGGAGAAGATGAGCATCACTGCGTACGCAGTATTATTTAACGAGACCATAGTTCTGGTCCCAGAGAGCACTTAGTGGCAAGTGAATCAAAGAAGCATTGGAAAAGCATGGAAGACCTATTAACATAGCATAGTTGTCTTCAGCCTGGCCGTATATAGTCAGTTTTTGAGGCAATGCGGTAGGCACTCCTCTGTCTGACCGCCTACGCCGATCATTGTAACTTTCTGTGGCGTTAACGCAGGCAACTACGCTTTCGGCAGCTATCCATAAGTAGGTGACAGCGGTCATATACAGGGCAGTACTCTCATTAAAGTAACGACAACGTGGCTGAAATCTCGGTTTTCAATAAATCAACGCGGCTATATCAGGGAAACCGATAGAATTCTGACACCGAGCGTGTTGGTCTCGCATTCAGGAGGACGCAGGTTCGAATCCCCGTCTAACTGTTCAGATTATCGTTTTCCATGGTTTCCCAAAATTATTCCATGCAAATTCCGGGATAATTCCTTCAAAAGGCCATGGCCGAATTCCAACCTATTTCTTGGCCCCAGTTCTTCCCTGCCTCTTATGAGACGTAAAGCTAAAGGACAAAAAAAAAAAAAAACCAGACAGCGACAATGGAAGTCTGTGCAGTCGGCATTTAGCGCTATGATTTTTCGCACAGTTACGTAATTTCATAGTGTGTTTAACTGCATATTGCTCTTAGTACGAATACAATGATGAACGTCATGTGGTTAATGAACTGAATGGCACTAGTGCACTACTTAAAATCGTTAAATCTGAAATAACCACAGAAAATTCATGCGAGGTTATTCGCTACAGACTGTGATGCGTGGGTATGTTTAGATCTGTTCCGAATTAACATTTCTGGATATAAAACAACCCACTCACAAGCTAATAGTTCGTTGACTTCACCGCATCTAAACAAAATTAAATGAAATATCCATCTTGCAACTTCCAGTTTTAAAACTATTTCTGTAGAAAAAACTATTAGAACTTTCATCCTCACGAACATAAACTGGAGAAAACATATATAACATAGAATAGAAAAGCTTTTTAGTGATAAAAGTTCGAAGAGGTTATTATAAATATTATAAACTAGTTGTTACCCGCGACTTCGTACGCGTGGACGCAGAATTTAATTGTTAGAATTGGATACAGAAAGTCGTATGTCATGTAAGATTTGTCCCCAACAACACCGAGTTGGCATAATATGACGGGGACGCAATCACCTTACCATTCTACCATCGAACCTGTTTCATGAAGAGAATCTGTTTGCAACATGTTTAAAAATAGCAAAAAACTAAGATGGGGTCGCTGGGGGGATTTAACTGAGGGCAGCTTCTAATAGAGCTTGGTCTTCTCTTCTTTCTTCAGCATGAGCATCAGATTCTTGGGTTCTAATAACTTTAGCTGCTTGTGCTTTGCTATAGCTACACCTTAGGTCTAATTTACTCCTGCGAGGCATATCAAAAAAGAAGACAAAATATACTGATGCCAGAAACTTCTAGGTAGACACAAAATAATAGTATGATGCAACGCAAATTAACTTCTGTACTAAATAATAAGTTTTGCCTGTGAACTAAATTTACTAACAGGTCGTACACTGACTAACTGCGAGGGAAGCACAGCCTAAGCTACCGATGCAACATTACAGACTTACACAAGCATTCGGTTATCTGTTACCATTCAATAAGTTATCAAAATTTCATGACAAAGTCTGTTATTTATTAGGAAAAAAGTACCTGTGTCCTTCCTAGATACAAACTATTTCCTTGTAAAATTTCATCAATATCGGTATTTCTATTTAGTCGTCAAAACGTAACATACAGACAAAGACATAGTTTAGAAATTATAATATTTTTAGTGTAGATACTACACAACCAGACTGCAAGAAAAACAAAGCCTCAGAAACCAATGTAACATAAAAAAGTAAACGCGTACGGCATTGTTCGACCGCCTACTGGTTTCCAAGCATTCCAGCCCTGAATTAGTGAGACCTACAATTTAACGTGAAATACGAACAATGGAACGTACCGACATGGCTCATAAGATCAAAAACAAATCTTAAAAATTCCTACCCCTACCGGGATTTGAACTAGGCACCAGACACTGAACTTCTGAATGCAAGAACTCTAACCTCTGAGCCATCAGCCCACTCCCCCACGCAGGCTTACACGTGGTATGCGTCTATCTATTACCATTCAATTAGTCTTCAAAATTCCATGACAGAATATATTTTTTTATACAGAAAAAACCACCTTAAGTCCTTCCTGATGTCAAATAGGATTTACTTGTCAAATTGTATGAAGATCAGTTAAGCCGTCTAAACGTAAAAAGGTAACAAACAGATAGAAAGACGGAGTTACTTTCGCCTTTAAAATATTAGTACGGATTTAACCTGAAAACTATACAGTTGGATATTTGAAACGCGTGAAATTGGAAGACAAATAACTCTCCCATTGCTGAGAGTGAGTACAAATACAGGAACAAAGGCGGTTTTAACAGGAAACCCTGTTTCGAGTAGTAGGGGATCGATCCTGGTCGAAGCTAGAACCGTTGGTCCATCGATCTTGCGTGCGCCTGTCCTCCGAGCTGAAGCTCAGCTTGGCTTATTCATAATTCACGCCCGGACAGGCCGACAGCCGCTCTGGTTGTTTTGACACTGCAATCTACTCGCCGCGACCTTACACATGCCTCTGCTCCCAACACTGTGCGTTTACTTCAACCAGTTACTGACTCGTCGTAAAAAGTGTGTATAGGAGCTTTTGCTCCACAGTGATGATGTATTGTCCCCTATACTTGCACGCGATTATCATGAAGATGTATCGTAGTAAAACACATGACAAATGTAGAAAACAAGCCCTGCAGGGCTTGACAATGGGAGCAGTGCCGGCTCTCGAAACGTCGCCAGTCGACTTTTATTTGACGCGGCTAGAATCCCGAGAGTGTTTTCTACAGTGCTGCCGCCGCGAAAACGTTCACAGTTACATGACAAATGTGTTTCCTAGATTCGAAAAAGTGTGGTTTCCACGAAACACAGAGATTAGTATGTTTCCTCTACGCAAACGAGTTTTTTTTTTTTATTTTTTGCGAAGGTCAACCGGAATCGAATGAAGCTCTTCTAAAGCTGTATTGATAATTTTGTATCAGCTTACCAAAAAATTCGAGATTGGCGTTTCATAAGTCGTCATGCCTAGCATGAAAACCACCGCGACACACGGAAATTTGCAAGGTAACATTATCCACAAGTAAAATAGTTTGTGCAACAAAATTCGTTATGCCTTATGACTTGCCCCTATGCATAACTGTAATCTTCATTCATTATACATACACACAACGACCTACATTATTTACAGCAACGTATGTACTCTGCAAGCTAGAGGAAACTGTGTTTGGTTGAAGGCACTGTGAACAAAAATCTCCACTCTTTTTATTCCAATCTGCAATGATACGAGTGAGCAAAAAAGATCATAAACGGATTCAGCACGTGATTTACCTAATCCTACCTTTACTGTTATTATGATCCCAGTAAGTATGGAAAAAATTTCACTATATTCATAAAGTATATTAGTTTTTCGAATGTTAGTCAATATATCCATATGATAAATATGTCTAGCGGCCTGCTGCCTCAGTGGTTAAGCTGTCTGACTGGAGATCAAAAGGTCCCCGGTTCGAATCTCTGTCTCGGCGTGGATTTTAATAGGTAGTTAACCAGGCCTTCACCTCAGTCACAGCTTGCTGTGTGATGTAAAGTACGCCAAAACGCTTCCTGGTTCGGATTCCACGTTAAACTGTGGATCCCCAGCACCCGGTAGGACTACCGAGCCAGGCTAATGCGGCTACGACATGGGTCGAATGCGCAGCCAATAGAAACCCTGTCACCAGGTCATTACGACCACACTGAATTATTACTAAGACTACCTACATCTGCTGTCTACCAGAAAATCCTGGCCTATTCCCTGTATAAAATCTGTGAAACCTTCTTAGTGACTGTGGAAAGCAGTCACTAATTGATACTGTTAATTAATCATTCGCAACACGGTTCCTATGCAGCACACCAATACTGCAGATGATGACGCACAAGACTTTGACACGCTTCCTTCGCAGATAAATTACAATTCTTCAAAATCTGATAAAAGAAACGCATTATAGAACTAGTTTTTCCTACTACCGATATTATGAGCTGGTCCCATTCCATGCAGGTTCCTTAGGTTACTACAAATTATCAATCTTGCTGTTCACAATGGACTAACAGATGGCACTAGAACAGATGACAGGATATGATCTCTGCTGAGGGGGATAGTGATACTACCCGAGAAATGTAATACTAGAAGTCAATCTAGAAGATCTTGTTTCCATAAATCAAACTAAAAAGGGCTTTGCAACCTCTCTACCACAATTTCAATGCACTTTATAAATCAGTTATCACAATTCAACTCTTCAATGAGAACAACTTGATTCTCCCATAGTTAAATACAAACAATTTATAAGCCAAAAAAGAATAGTTTGACGTGTTTTCTTTATCATTCATGCTATCAATATGTTCTGTTGATATATGGGGAACAAGCAATCAACCAATGCTACGGAATATTTGGATATTACAGTGAAATACGAGCACTGTTGGGTTACGTCAAAATTTAAAGATCGATCGTGATATGTGTATGAGAGATGTGGTGCTTTTTTATATATAAAAAACCCAGTTCAGATCCTACATCCTTTCAGAGTCTTAACCTTACGTATAACTGACAGCTAGAGACAACGTTGGATATACACACCATTTTATCACTAATGGCCCCTGCCATTGCGATCATTAAATGAGATCTAAATACTGTGATTATAATGAGAGTATCGACAAACAAACAATGTATTAATTAAAGCCTTCCTTCCTACAGACCTGTATCACAATGCAGTCTTCGAAATGAGAGTTTTCTACAGTGGTAACAGCCTTTTTTGTGATTGGCAAATGCTTTACGACATAATGCGCTATGTATAACAACACAGACACCTAGCAGTCATCAAAATATTTGGTCTAATCCGTCTTCTGGTTCGGCCCAATGCTGTTGTTATCGTATTTAGCTAAAAGTAGAGTTCCTTCAAGACGTACTGTTGAATGGTCAGGAGAATTAGAAATTGAATGATAAATGTCTGGATCCGCTAAATCTCGCAGATGGTTGCCTTGTGTTCTGGAAAAGTGACACTTAGGGTTTGCTGTTACACCGTCGCCAAGTGAAAAATGAACAACGAGGAGCATTTGGAGCAGCACTATACGAAATTAACCACTGGAGACACTCGTGGCTGATCAGCTGTCCAGGCGATTACAAATTGTTTGATTAACCGTCGCCATCATGCGAGAAAAGTGCAAACTTATTTACACACAAATACATTATTCCTAACGCAATTGATTTCATGTTCACAAGCCTAATAGTTTCAGTAGTGTTGAACATTGGATTTTAGGCAGCATTGACAGGCAGAGTATTGCTTGGTGTGGGGTCTGCTTCCTTACGGTGTTATTAGTTAGTAGTGTCTTAGCAGTTTAACACACACCTCCTTCAAGACATGTACAATGGATTAAGTTAGATTAAGCTTATTCATTTCTTTTTTATGCTCCTGAGATGCGTACAAACACGTAGAATCAAATCTGAAACTACGAACTTCATAAGTTGGATGAAATGAACTGTAGATAAACTATCACTCTGTAAATAAGAGCGGTCTGGTGCTTCTGTGATTAAGACTTCTTATTGGTGACTGTGAGGTCCCCGGTTCACATCCCTTTATTGGCGACAATTTTATATGCTCTTAACCCGACCTTCTCCTTTCGCACAGCATTTCGTGCAATGTGGAGTACACCGCAAATTTTCCACGGTTAGGATTGCTCGTTAAAATGTATATTACCTTTACCGCGTAGGATTACCGGGGCAGAGAAGGAAACAAAATGGTCACTTTACCTCTAATACAAAGTTAAGTATACGTCTCTCGTGAGGGCCCAACCAACCGTCGGGTTGAAAACCAAGCTCAACCTTAGCTGGAAATTAAACAACTTATATTTTTGAAAAGCAGAATTACTGCTTCTGCTCGTTGTAATTCTGATGACAATTTCTATTAGAATCCTCTTGGTTTCTACAAATTGCCCAGAGATAGTGTATTGCTCCACCCTTTAAACCACGACAGTTATACATCCTACAGCGTCATGCATGACCAGCAACGAATGGACTTGGGATTCGGGAGGTAGCGGGTTCGAACACCTACTATGGCTAGTTTCTTTTAACTTCATTATTAAAGGCAGTAATGAACCTTGTTTCGACATTCCAGGAAGACGTAAAAATTATAAATGTATTGATCATGGGTGGCCAACCCAAATAATATCACGGGCCATTTTTGAAATGCATTATAACTCCGCGGGCTGCATATAAAATTATATATCCTCATATTAGAGTTAGATCCACTATAGACATTTTATGGAGTGAAAAATTGAAACAAAATGAGTTATTATTACTGTGTTTATTATTATTCTTACATTCAAACATAGATAATATAATAATAATTATACTAAACGCACATTATAAAAATATATATAACACTAAAAATGAAATATAAAAAATATTTTGTAAAACTGTGATCAATGTCGCGGGCCGGAATAATGTTCAAAGCGGGCCAGGGGTTGGCTACCCCTGCTGTAGATCACATGTTTCTGCGTTCTAGGTACAATAAACTAATTTAATGGATTACGGTTAAATTTCTTTGAGCACTCGCTAGAAGAGTTCCCGTTTCTAACCTCCATCCCGCAGGCCTCCTAGGTACGCGCTGCTATAGTCTAGAAGTCTGGCTATTTTCAGGAAGGATTATAACAAGAAAGGATTGCGGGCAGCTATGGATACGGCACGTAGTTCAGTAGGCACACGCGGAAAGGAAGATAAATGTCAGAACGGTTGGCTTCTTAGGTACACACATTGAAAAATAAACCTTTGATATCGTTACAAGAGAGTAGTATTCGAACTGGAGTGGGGAGGGGAAAATTACTGGACTATAATTATCTTGGCATATCTTCTAATAACAAACTGGGCTGCTCAGGACTCAATGAACAGGAGGCGGGAAAAGGTTTGAAACTCCTGCGCCTCTTATAGAAGGAAATGAAGAATGAGCGACGAAAGTAACGGAAGTGAGATATGAAACAAATTTTTATGAGGACCTTGTTTCAGTAGGTGGGGAGAGGGGGAAGGGGGAGGGAACAGCATGCAAACCTTCCACTTTGTGGTTATGGAGAAGCAGGGGTACAAAGAAGAAGCAGATAGATTTATTTCGAGATATCACTGAACGATACAAACAGTACCTGGAATCTGCGATCGGAGGCATTGGAATATAGAGAGCTGATATGAGAGTTCTGAATTTGTCTAAATTTTATGATGCATACGTTAGCCTTGAGCCCTGAATGTATTTTGTGTGGAGAAATGACCATGACCATAAATTGGCAATTTATTTTGTCTAAGTTGTTGGAAAACTTTCATCCCTAGAATTCGATTATTGAGGAGAGAAAGACTAGAACGTGATATCAAGTGTGGTGCTGAACACTTATCTCGAACAGAGAAAGAATTTAAAGTTCGCGTAGGTTTGTACGGAAATTACGAAAGCTCCGTATCAGTTTAGTTAATGCTGTGGCGAGCACGAACAACGTTTCGTCACCACTGCTAGATTAATGCACTGCCTCATATCATTGCTGAAATTCGTATTGTTTTCTCCTTGATTTGAGGATTAAAACTTGTAAGAGGAAAACAACTTTATTCGGACCCATTTATCCACTGCAGCAAGTAAGACAATCGGTTAGAAAATAGAGGGCAAGGAGGCTATTAAAGTGGTCGCGCAATGGGATTCGCTGACTAGGAAAAAAGAAAGAACTTTTTGCACCTTAGCGTACGTTTAATGCAGTCCTCCCCTAGAGATAACAGGGCGAAATGGGAATCCGCTTACAGTTGCCCCTGAAGGAAGATACTTGATGCTAGGTAATATCTGTGAAGTATCTCGTGCAGATTTACCGGTCTCGAGTGTCTCAATTACGAGAATATGTAACTTCTTTACCTACGAAAATAAATCTAATTCATCCCGTAAGTATGCTCATACGTTTATTACTAAGGAAGGAACAAACGAATCACGTTAACATATCACAAACTTTTATGGACTAAAAGAAAAAAAGTTGACTTGGATCCCTGCAAACGGTCTGAAGTTTTCATGTCCTTGTACTATGAGAAAGACGGTGAATTCTTTTCATATATCAATTTTAACCTATCGGTTCTGAACATGTGAATGCCACTATGCTAAAAAGATCTTCAAACCTACTAACTCTGCTTATGTTTTTAGTTTTTGCATACACTGTCTAGACTTACATTACTTTGTAAATTGTAGTACACTTCTCACAACCTAATGCAGCCACAGACTTACTGAACACGATCGACATCAAAGCGTATCAGTCTACTGAAATACTCGCTGTTTTTCCCGCGCGGTGTGCAGAGTAATGTGATTACTGTTTTCTATTTATTTGTTTTAAAATGTTTTTATTAACTCGCTTTGGGCTTTGTCTGTCAGGGTGGAATTTAGTAATTGATTTTATACTAACTTCTCGATGAGCTAGAGACTTCAAATTTTGACCATAGCTCAGAACTGGATGACAATGCATGAAAATGTGAAAAAATATAAAAAAATAAAAAATAAAAAAAATTGTAATAATGTTTTTAGTTAATGAAAAATTGGGAAAAGTTGCCCGGAAAATTTGAAAATTCGGAGGAAACTCAAAGTTTTTATTTCTGTGTACCGATTTGGCTAATTTTTAAATTTTCGTAATAGTGCGAGTAAGGTTATTAGTTAACAAAAAATTGGAAAATTCTGAAAAAACTGAAATTCTTTTTTCTGTGTACCAAATTTTTACCACACAACCCTAAAAGTCATAAAATAATAATAAAATAAAAAACATTTTAATGTAAAATGTTTTTATGATGGACTAAAAAGTATTAATTAATTTATCTAATCCTTATGAAGGCTAAAACCACATACAGATTTGTAACTTCTTCTAAATTGTACTGAAAACTTATACTTGGAAATTTTTGATAGCTATTAAAATACTTGTAAGATTGATGACGAAAAACATTGGGCGCATGCCATACATAACTGTAAGAACTGTGGAGAGTAGCTGTCATTGAAAGAACTTACTTATCAGCTCACATTATTTGCAGTGCAATAAAATTATTAATAGAGCTTCTAATGCATCAGTTATCTGTAGCATGCGCCCCATGTTTTTCGTCACCAATCTTACAAGTATTTTAATAGCTATTAAAATTTCCAAGTATAAGTTTTCAGTACAATTTAAAAGTTGGAAATCTGTATGTGGTTTTAGCCTTTATAAGGATTAGATAAATTATGTAATACTTTTCAGTCCATTATAAAAACATTTTACATTAAAAAGTTTTTTATTTTATTATTATTTTTTATTTTCGAGTTGCAGATATAATACCGGAGAAGGAAAAAAAACATGGCTTTACGTCTCTTCGACGCGGAGATCATTAGAAGCGGGGTGGGACTGGGGGCAAGGAATGGGAAGGAATTCTGTCATGGCCTTTTGAAGAAACCATCCCGACGTTTGCGTGGAATGATTTTTGGAAACCATGGAAAACCCAAATCGGATGCCCAGACGGAGATTCGAACCCGCGTCCTCCAAAATGCGAGGTCAATGCGAAAGCGCTCACCCACGACGTTCGATGAGGGATTTTTTTTAGCTTTATAAGTCGACCCCGACACTTGACAGTTCAAATTTCTTTCGAGATTGCATATCGCAGCTTATTCCTATTTCAAGTAACGCAAACCTAAAAAACACGCCTTCATTCCCGTGAATATAATCTAGAATGCAAATACGTATCTACTGAAATCTAAATTCCTCCGGTGTGTCTTTATGGAAACAGAGCTTAAATTTTAGTAAACTATACTAAATTCATTATTTCTTTATAAACTTGTATTGACATAAAATTCTAAACGATTACTTGATTTGGATGAACACATATTCAGAGAACAAAAATCTTTGCATGTAGCGTCTTCCTATAAAAATCTTTTTCAAACTAAGAACTGGTGTTAAACTAATATGTACTAAGAGAAAAAATTGTTTCTGGGATTTCTCCGCCAGCACCCGCTTCTTTAAATCAGAACAATAAACCATCATTTCCGCAGAGATGATTGTCGACAAAGTTGTTATAGTCACTAATTTCTAGTAGACGTACCTGAGAATGAAGTCTCGTATGGAGTTTTCACATAATTGGAACATTTATTACCCAATTGTTGAATAAATTATGCTTGAAATCATTTTCAAACAGAAGAACAGGTAGGGATAACTTAATAAGTCGAGATATTAAGTCTGCATAACTATACAAGACATGTCCACAATGTAACAAATCATTATAGTAACTTTGCTATTGGCTATGTCCAAAATTGTTACGTAAATTAAGTTAAACAACGTCTATTTGTGAAAATACTTACAAAACAGTTTCTAAAAGACGGAGTTTAATTTAAAACTTAAGAACCAATTGGTTGTAAAAAAAAAAAAAAAAAAAAAAAAAAAATAAAAAAATACTATTGCTACTAAATGATACTAAAATTCCACGTAGTCGCCACTTTTATTGAGGCATTTATAGCTTCGATTCATACGCTTCTACATTCCTTCATCTAAAAAACTCACACATCCATTAAGCAATTCATACACAACGGCAATCAGTTTGCCGCTATCGTAAAGACCACTGCTCTTCGGGTGTGTTACGTTTCATTACCAGTGGCCATGTGATCGGGACTATTTCCTCATATTTCCCTTATTCATGAGATTCTAACCATAAAAGTATTTTTACATGTCATAAAAGTGTTATTGAGTGCAAAAACTTTATCACCGACCGCACTTCATAGCCGGAAGAATTTTCGGTTTGCTATTTCATTTTAAAGTAACACAGAAAAGCGAAAAACCTTGGTACACCAATATAATTCGCACAGTTGTTGCGGTAGAGCGGTGGTTCCCAACGGAGGAGATCGCAGGGGACGTTTCTGGTCCGAGACAAATTTATGGGACTTTGGGGAGCAGTCGTCAACCTCCTTTTTTCTAGTAGGCCTACTGTATCCGGCTTTATAGTTGCATTAAAGGAGTTTGTAATTGTATCCCCTTGATCGTATGCAGCCAAAAGATGGTTTAGTGTAGGCGAAATTTACTAGCTAGAAAAAACAACAACAAAAAACACAGGTATAGTTAATAGTTGAACGCGGTGGTTTAGGATTGTTGTTGACAAATAAGGCACCGAATATCGAAAAACTGTGTTGTTGCACCATGCTCAGCCATCTTGTGAACAATACACCAATATTGTTAACATATTTTAATAAAGTAATTTTAGATATCTGTGCTTCTTTTTCTATGTATTCTATTGTATACTTTCCCTAAGAGGGGCGCCAACGAATTACTGTTTCAAAAAGTGGGTTTAGAGACTAAACAGTTGGAGCACGATGGTTTGCATTATTTATTACAAGAAAGGGAGTCGCTTTGTTTTTTGTTCGAAAAGGAGAAACGATTATCTTTAAAAAAAAAAAAAAAAATGTCATCGGTAGGCCTAAAATATTTAAATCTAGGCACTTTCGGTTCACTAAGCAACTGAAGGCAGCGTCGTTATAATGGCGTGACTTGTGTTTAATCTGTGCGCAGTCGGTCCTTATTTGGTCTACGCGCTTCTTATTTGAAAAATCTGTCCCCTGCGCTCTTAATGAAAGGTGGAAGTAGTCACGGCAAGACGAAATTATGACAAAAATATGTGGAAACGACATCAGATGGAGCCAACATGTCTAGCCTCGTCGTTGTAACCAGAAAATCTATCAGACTATCCTCCGCATTTACACTCACGAAAAGTGTGGAGAAACGTATCCTGTTCGATGATATGAGATTCCAACGGTCACTGTGATTCTGAGCGATTGACTCTTGTATATTGTCTGTCAGCTGAGCGGACGTGATTTTCCCAGAGTGCACTACCCGATATTGGCACAGTTGCAACTCTAGCAATTAGTTTTACACGGAAAAGCACTCCTTGTAATTTATAGCGTATTTCCCTGGACACGGCAGCGGCCCGATAATTTTATTATTGATGCGCGCGGCCCACTGACCTCTGTATTCCCGCTGGTAGCAGTTGGCCCATTCGCTATTTTTGTCTGGTCGAGTCTCGGCATCCTCGATGGCAGTTTGCAGTTTTCAAAGTCCGCAATGTTGCACTGAAGGTGAAATGTCGTTATTCTTTGAAGGACGAACTCACAGTATTCAAACAAATGTCGCAACATCCTCGACCCGACTGTGACCAATTGTACTCTACTTGAGTGTTTCCATTTGATTTGCTTGTGACTGAAAACACTGACCATCTTGCTAGATTTCTCTCCTTTTTTTTTTTTTTTTTTTACCCAAACATCTTTTATTCTTCTTATGTTAAGAATTAATTTACAGTTATTACGAAATATATCTTACATTGTCAAATGTTTCTCCAGTCACATTTGTGATTTTTTCAGCGATTAATATATCTTTCTTTATACCCTTTTGTAACTGGTGTGTGTCTTTCATAATCCAAGGTTAATTTGCTCTTATCGGTTTATTTCATAAATTATATATTTTATTTTTAATAACACCTCATTCTATATGCAATTCCTATCTCTTGAAAGAACGGGCGTATTTATTTCTTACTTTCTGCATCGCTAAGAGAATTTGTTAGGAATTCTTTGTAAACATTTCGTGACTTATTTTACATATTTATCAATAGGTTTCAATACCTCCGCAAGTCCTGGCCCCTGTCTTGAAGTGACGGAATAAATGGTTTTTCTGATTAATTTTCGTTTGAGCTTAAAATTACGACATTTTCTGCACTGTTGTTGGCATCGACGGTAAGTAGAGTTACTATCGATGGTTTAAGAGAGCCCACTTCCGGTGATGATGGAGTCAGGACTGTACCTTTAATGGTTAGGGGATGCTGCTGAAGAGATGGACATAAATGATCAAAGTGATACTGATTGTAGATTCACGATGGGAAAAATCGCAGATGTTAAAGAAATAGATTAAATTGCTAAAACAATAACTGACTGGGATTTTGTTTCCGATAGTACACCAATCGCTGTAGAAGAAGTTTCCCATTTTCTAGTGGTCTGTCCTAACGTAGGGTGAGCGTCCTATGCTTACTGTGATATTTAGCCGGGAGTATGAATCGAGGGTCACTTTCTGTCCGTGCAGCATATAAGAAATAAAAGTTATTGTTATGGTGTTATATACCTCCGTTATACCGACATATATTGACCTTCTTGTCATTACAGTGGCTTCACTCCGTTTGCAGTTACGAAGAATTGTATTGAGGAATGAAAACCCAGGATAGGGCTCTAATTTTTTTTATTGGTTTTTTTACTGTAGCTTTTCGCCTCGTCGACGGCTAAGGTCATTAGAGGCGGGACTAGGGACAAGGAACGGGAAGGAATTTGGCCACGGCTTTTTTGAAGGAAGCATCCCGGCATTCGCCTCGAGTGTTTGGGGAAACCATGGAAAACCCAAATCTGGATGTCCGGACGGGGATTCGAACCGCCGTCCTCCCGAATGCGAGGCCAGAACGCTAACGTTCACCCACCACGCTCGGTGACTAGATTAAGCCACATAGGCCTACTTTCTCTCCGATATATTAACAAACCAATTTGCGTTACATTCATAAGGATTTAAGGAACAACAAAAGAAATAAAACATGGTATTCATTATAACTAAAACATTAAATAACAAAACATTGGGTCAGTGTGATAGGTTACAAGCGACTGACGTGTTTTGGGAAGTATTTTTTATTTCAGGTTGAAGTTGGAAATTATACCAGGATTTGCATAAATTATTGGGGAAAACCGCGCCAAATTTATTATGAGAATAGTTCGTAGGCCAGACCCCAATGTTTTGAAACTGGTGCGTAGTAACTTCCTCCGTCCGGTTTTTAATACAGTCCGTGTACCTTCTAAGTTGCACCGTCAAAAAGCACCATCTGCAAACAAATATATTTGTTACCACAGTTTCCAAATTAATTTTCATTGAAACTTAATTTTTACGATAACGTATATTTGGGTAACATTTACTAGTTTCTTATGCCTTTAGCTTAAGGAAAGCCGAAAGTCTTAAGATGTTTGCTAAATTATTTGTCAGCAGAAAATTGTGACGTTCAAATATTTGAGTGGCCATTGTATCTTGGTTGCTCATCACCATTAACTCTTAATCTTTATGAAGTGTCTATGTGATCTTAGAGTAGCATACACAAGTCTATAGAGTGTTCATACAGATAGTTTTTAACCGACTTTAAAAAAGGAGGAGGTTCTCAATTCGTATAAATTTTTTTATTTTATTTTTTATTATTTTATGTATGTTCAGTGATATCTTCGCCAATTTTGAACCGATTTAAATGAAATTTTTATAGTGGATAGAGTATACCTCCAAAGTGGTCCCATATGAATTTCATTGAGAAACCACCCCTTCTACCCCTTTAAACGCCTTAAATTTTATACAAACCCACAATTTTTATCCGATTTTGATGGAACTTTGGAAATGTATAGTAAAAAATAAACAGAAAAATACTATCAACTTTTGGTTTGAAAAAATTGAACCCCTCTCCAACTATCCAACCCTTAATTTTTCCAATGTTCTTTCTACAAAGCTAAAGTCGATTTAACTGATCTCCATTAAAGTTGGCATATACATGTAATTTTTCATGGATTAGGTTTCAGACCCAAAAAAATAAAAAAACACCCCTCTCTCCCTTTACATCCCTTAATTTTTATACAAACCCACATTTTTTATCCGATTTCAATGGAACTTTAGACATGTATAGTCAAAAATAAAGAAAAAAATGCTTTCAACATTTGGTTTGAAAAAACTGAGCTCTCTCACCCTATCCACATCTTAATTTTTGCCAATGTTATTTATACAAAACTATAGTCGACATCATTTAACTGATCTCCATTAAAGTTTTCATATACATGTATTATTTCATGGAGAAGGTTTCTGACCAAAAAATAAAAAAGCCACCCCATCTCCCCTTTTACACCCCTTAATTTTATAGAAACCTATATTTCTTATCAGATTTTGATTGAACTTTGCCAATGTATACTTTCAAGCAAACAGAAAAATCTTGTCAACATTTGGTCTGACAAAGCTCAACCCCTCTCCCTCCTACCAAACCCTTAATTTTTGTCAATGTTTTTTTTTATATATATAAAAACCTACAGTCGTCACCATTTGAACTATTACCATGAAAGTTGGCTTTTATATGAATTTTTTCACGAGGAAGGTTTCGGACCAAAAAATCAAAAAACCACATGGTTGGCGCTTATATGTATTTTTTTCATGAGGAAGGTTTGTGACCAAAAAATCAAAAAACCACTCCCACTCCCCATTAAACCGTCTAATTTTTATACAAACCCACAGTTTTTATCCAGTTTAGATAGAACTTAGCTAACTTTTACTGTAAAACAAAGAGAAAAATAATGTCAGCTTTTCGTTTGCAAAAACTGAGCCCCTTTCCCCATTTCCGCCCCTTGACTTTTGTCAATTTTCTTTTGAAAAGCTACAGTTGACACCTTTTGACCGATCATTATGAAAGTTGGCACATACACGTATTTTTTTATGGAGAAGATTTCTGCCCAAAAAATAAAAAAAACTACCCTAGCTCCCCTTTTACATCCCTTAATGTTTGTACAAACCCACATTTTAATCCGATTTAGGTGGAACTTCGCATGTGTTTACTTTAAAGCAAATAGAAAAAGAAACATACTACTCACATTACATTGACAAAAAACACAAACCCTATTCCCCTCTCTACCCCTTTAATTACTGTCAATGTTCATTATATAAAGCTACCGTTTCTATCTGATTTTGAAGGAAGTGTGCACATGTATACTTCAAAACAAATAGAAAAATACTGTCGGCGTTTGGTTTAGAGAAGCCAAACCTCTCTTCCCCTTTCCACCCCTTTAATCTACACAAAGCACAGTTTCTATCTGAATCTGAAGAAAATTTGTACACGTATACTTTAAAAAATACATTCAATTGTGTTTAAATTATGTTGCAGAAGCCCAAGCCCTATTGTCTTCTAACTCCAACCCTCCTAATTTCCAATGTTCTTTATAGATACCTACCGCTTTTATCAGATTTCGATGGAACACTGCAAATGTATACTAAGAACAAAGAGAAACATTCTGTTTACAAAACCCAACCGCTCACTCCCTTACCCCATTTAATTTTTGTGAATGTTCTTTACACAAAGCTACAGTTTTTATCTGGTTTCGATGGACCATTGCACATGTATACTTTAAAACAAAGAGACTACCTTAACAAAAACCAAACTACTCTTCACCTACACACCCCTTAATTATTTTTTTATACACACCTAAAAATTTTATATGATATCAACAGAAATTTACAAACGTATACTTTAAATCAATCAGAAAAGACAGTGTACATTTGGTATACAAAAGCCCAATCCCTCTTCTCCTTAACCCCCATCGTTTATAATTTCCAATGTTCTTTACAAAATCCACAGTTTTAAGTACCGTCAAAATCAATTAAGCTATTTTTAAGTCATTGCAGAATATTTATAAAATGTATGTGTCCTAATGTCTCAACATGTACTTCAGATTTCAACTTGGACCCCGAGCTTTTACGTTGTGAAAACCGATTAAATATCTATATTTTCTGTGTGATGCCGGAACGAACAGATATATTCCAGAGACAGATTTGTGTATGTGGTATGTATTAATGACCAGATGTTACATGTTTCGATTATCGAGCAGCAGCTTTAACAGATGTTATGATTAGATCGAAACACAGCCTGGAACAAAATGTAAACTGACATTCATTACACAGCATCCAATTCACACCATTCTGAAAGTTGTTGTAAAGACAGATTTAAAAAAAAAAAAAAATTTGCTTTAACCACTGAGCTACCATGAAGTTCGCAAAATGAGAACTGCTGCGGCATATTTAAATACAAATTAACTATAATACCACTAAATTTTAAAAATAAAATAATTGTTTAAAAAACATAAAAACCGCATTCAAAAAAAAGGGCACTAAAAATTTTAAAATAACTTTATACCTTGCTTAGAAGAATGTAAATCTCAACGGACAATATTTTACATTATTGTTATTGTTATTGAAATTTTTCATTAACTAGTTATTTTTGGAGTCGGTGCCAGCCAAAACAAGAAAAACGATAATAAATAACAATAATACATAAAAAAACATGTTACTACTTACCTATAATTAATTCTAGAAACATTTTTCAACAAAACTGAAACATATAGATGATACACCGATATTATACTAACTATAAAGTGTTTACTGCATGATGCAGCCTACCAAGTGACACTATAGCGCCAGAGATATACCTGGATGACCAACGAGGCCGAGCCACAGATAAAATACCGTTAATTTGTTTCCTAAGCTGTCTTCCTCACGACATGCTGTAAAATATTTGTAATTTTTGTTCGTACTCTCTGTTCGCCTCGAACACCAAATAAAGTTCAGTAATTCGATCTACGCGATCTGACAACTGGTACCGACTCCAAAAATAACTAAAAATTTCAATAACAGTAATGTAAAATATTGTCCGTTTAGATTTACTTTCTTCTAAGCAAGATATAAAGTTATTTTAAAATTTTTAGTGCCCTTTTTTTGAAGACGGTTTTCATGTTATTTAAACAATTATTTTATTACGGACCTGTCTCATAGTCGCACCGTAGCACTGAGAACTTGAGCTGGTTGCCGACCCCATTTCCTTGTCAGTCTGCATTCTGTGGCCAGGCATCCAGGGGACCGGGCCTTAAGGTCGCCCGTTTCTTCTCCGCCACTTCAAAGCGGCGCAACTTTCATTAAGCTACATTAATTTCCGCGGGGAAATGTGCTCGCCGAATGAAATTAATTGACATTATTACGGGGCGGTCGCCGTTTGTCCCCCGACCCCGCATTGGCCGCCCTGGTTCCTACGTCACGGGACACGGTGGAGGGGAGAAACAAAGACACCATGCTGGTAAAGGAAGCGGAAGAATGGACTCATTGTTATGGAACTGAGGTTGACTGAAAATTATTCGTTAAGTTTACTACTTTAGAAAACAGAAGAATACATTTATATCACGACACCAATTTTATTGAGTAGAGTTGTGAACTGGGATAGGTCCGAAACATCTATACGAGTAACACTAAGCCAGATACGAAGATAAGATGGCCAATGCCCTGTCTGTGTTCTTTTGTGTGTGTGTGTGATTGCTGGTGCCTATGCTCTGAAGAACATTTGTGGCGAAACTATTCAGTATAGCAACTTCAAACTTTTCCAACATATACAGTGGTTCAGTTAGGACGGAGCGATATTTTGTTATATTTTCTACTTCCTTTAAATAATTTTTACTTAAATATCAATTTTTTTAACTAAATTTTATATTAACTACTGGTATTATTATTATAAGCTTGTGTTAAAACACAACATTTAAAAATTTTATCTCCCAATCTTTAGTACATTTTGAGAAAATGTTTCTTGAAGAAATACCAGAATACTGCGTTCATCGAATCATTTTTGACAGGCTTGCAAGATATTTATATTCGATGTAGTAATTTTAAGTCAGGTTTATAGTATACACGATTAAATGAATTGCCGAAACACTGAAATAAAAGTATGAATTGTATTTAAATTAATATATTTATTATTATTTGATTTTTATTAATGATGTCACTATGTTGGACACATGGAAACATTTCAAGTGGATCAAATTTAAATCACGATACAGTCAATGTATTTGTACACGGGTAATAGAAGCTATGATTTTGAACAGCAATATTAGTGGAAATTGTGGTTAGGTTGAAAGCAGACAGAACCAGAATGACTACTGACATAGTTTTTTTTTATATAAAATAATCCACTATGAATTTAGTTTTATAACTGATTTAAGCTGCTTTCATAAGCGCCGAGTTACTGAAGTTATTACTTCATACGGATGAAAGTAGTTCCACATGTATCGTGCTGAATGAGGCCTGCAGCATGAATAAAACCGGTAGAGCATAAGGTTTTTGGATGCCTAAATTACTTTTAATTTCATTCGTTCCTTAATTTTGACGTAATTAATTCAGTAGAAGTATCGCTGTGTAAACTACAGCCGAAATATGTATAAAAGTACAAAATAAGGTTATAAGCATTACGTAACAACAGTTGAATTTATTTAGGCAGTCGCAAAGAAATGAATTGCCTGAACATTCCTTTCACCCGTCATTTCTGACGGGTTTACAGGCTAGTGATGTAATAAGTTGCATATGGCGTTATTTGTTCGGCCGCTGGTTTGACAGTGTGCGCTTCTGTGTAACAGAATCAGTCCTCTGTCGTGGCTACCTTAACCTAACCCTATAAACCTATAGAGTAAAGTTCATCGTGGAATTCGAACTACGGACGTGTTCTTGTTCAGGTAGTGTTAAGGGCTTTTTAAAAGTCGCAGCCGAGACCTAGATTAGAATCGGGAACCTTTCGATCGCCAGTCAGACGTCTTAACCATGGATCCAGCGGACCACTTTATCGTTGTTATGATAATTAATGAATGATCAAATGTAACGCCCTCATAATGTTAGAACTGTTGTGACAAAACCTATCAAATTGTGCCATTATACATCATTTTCAGATATTAATGTTAAAAATTAATGTTTTACAATGGAGGTTCTAAAATAAGAATGATTTTGTCCATATAGCCTTGTATGCACCGAAAAGATGAGGTGAAAAATTAAATATTCTAGGACAAGCGAGTTTGTAAATTAAACATAAAACGTGAAATTTTAATCATGCAGTAGAGTCTATAATATTTTATGACCGAACTTCAAGAATCGAGAAATTGATTTATTGCAGTCGAAAATAATCTGTCATGTTGAAATCATTTTTTTATCATTCGTCTGAAATGATAGTTTTATTTTAATAAGACACCAAAATTGGCAACCCCGTATTTGAGTGGAACATTTTACCTTTGACTGTGAAATACTATGGTTTAAAATATAGGCCTACTGTAGCTGTATTAAGTTCCCTGATGCTGCAGTTTACATTGCTAGTTTTTGTTGATAGAATAAGTTTAGTTTTGCGACGCCTTAGTTACAACACACTGCGAGTGCCAGTGGTTACGCGTGTACGGCTTAATTGAAGTATCCTGCGGTTACTCGAGACTGCGATACGGTGCGGCAGCGGTGGTCTGCTAAGACACCAATTAGCAAGAATTAACGAGAGGCTTGAAGCGCCTGGCGAGCGAGTTGCCTCATTTGTGTCAGCATACATATGGAATGCGCACACCTCACAGGCAGCGCGCGATTTTAATTAAGTGCAGTTCATCCCGTGTTGTTGAAGAAGTGAGTTCAGTGTGTACGGGACCTGACCCAGACCCGCTGGTAACGAGTGAAGTTGATGACCGAACTCTCTAGTTTTGACTGTTAATCGCACATCAAGACTAAAGAATACTTCGCCGAGCCAAAAGGATATACGATTATAACGGCAGAAAGCTCAATGTCAGCTAATTTGGAGCTGTTTTATTTAGTCGTTATATACTCAAGGAAGCACCTGAACCATACGGCATGGAACTCCTCTTTCAGGAATATACGGTTTAATAAAATCTAATCAACCTTTTAGCTAGATTATGAATATGCGAATCTTGTAACTTAATGTAACCACAATATTGTGGTAGTTATAGCTATTAACGGAGCACATTAAAAGCGTTCACTAACGTAACATCAAAAACGAACGAGCCTTTTTCAATACCTTGAACACGTACACCGATATTCCAACTGTCACAGGGTAGCAGGACTCAAGGGTACAAATGGTGGAATCCTGGTCTTTTAGGGGCATAGATAAGAAAATTGTGAAAATGTCTTGTGAAACGATTAGCATTATGTTAATGTCTTCCGAATTTTAATACGGAATGATCGTTGTAGACCAATGCACGCGGCAGTGGTTGCGCGATTGACGATTCCACACTTTCATTGTTAGCAGGGTACCGGGAGTATCTCACGTATGGTATTTCCTCTCACGGATTTTAGTTCAAATAACAATAATAAGCAGCTAATGTGTAAGAAATCACAGGTTAGTGCCTGTGAACACAGATAGTCAATTGTCTGTATATAACACATTAATTCGATAATTATATTCGTCATCTTCTAAAAAAATTCAGATTAAGAGTTTAAAATTTCCAAAAGTTGCGAAGAAAGCGTTTGAAACAGTTGGATGATAAAATACAATCGCCAATGTAATCAATCTCGAATCACAAAGCTTATCCGCCAAACTCAACATCTGAAGCAAGATCGATGCTTGTACTCGATATACACAGTATGCACAAATATCATGTCAAGTACATTCGGAGGACTAGAACACGTTAAATTCCTTTAAGAAATTTGAGTGAGTTTTTCTACAATTACTGTGGGGTTTATGGTACCTGTATACCAGCTCTTATAATGAACAACGAAAGTCATGCATAGGTCTACGTGTCAAAAGCTTAGTAAACTGTTTGTGATAATTCATTTCCTTGCAGTTAATTTTTTTATACGTATTGTAGACTTAAAGAGAATATGGAACCAGAATGTACGTAATAGTATGTGAAAATCGACCTACAAAGAATATATAGGCTACCATGAAAATATAGGATGCCATTCTTTGAAGAACGGATTTCAACCTGCACCACCACTAAAGCTACAGGTAATTGCCACGATGTCGCATTGCATCTATAATTATTTTCTCGTTATTAATCTAGTGAATTCGTGATATGTTATGTACTTTAAACTAAATATCTAAACAATGAGCGGCAGCATTTCTTATTACGAAACATCTTGGTTGCCATCTGCTCTGTACCAAAGTCAATAAATCTCTTTCATTAGTTTCTACGTAAAGTTTGTCGAGGGGATGAGAGAGCTTAAGAAGTTGTTTGTCAAGGATGGCAGGCCAGCCGTCGGCCTTCTCATTAAAGACTCGAGCTGCTATCAGATATCTGATGAATGAAATTTCATAAAGTTAAATCAGCTTAGATATCAGAACTTTTATGCGGACTGTTCAACTGGGTGAGTAAAAATTGTTGGTTAAGTAACATTTATTTATTAAGTAACAATTATGTTATGTTTTACAACACATGAACTGAATCTATGAATGAGGTAAGTACTTCAAAATAAATGATTCACAAGAGCTACACCAAACATTAACAGTAAAATGCACTTAACACGAAGTTTAATTTTTTCTTCATTGCATGAGGGAAATCTAATTATAAATACGATCCTGCGCTTTGAAACGTCTGACCTTGTGCTATATGAATGGTCATAGCAACATTACTTTTATTGGTAATCGTTTTTTTATCATTTGGAAATGCACGGTTGGATCAGAAGGGGTGATGTTAATGTGGGGTATGAGCATAGTTTTATCGGAGTGAGTGAATTTACCACTGGTAATATACTTAAATAAGTGAATTACCACTAATATTTCACCGTTAATTAATCCCTGATTTGCGTTAATATTTCTATTTATCATAATAATAGCATTTTTCTTTAAAAGCGATTTATGAGAAGTTAAACCGCACGATCTCAGAAATAGCTCTACCGATTTGGATGAAATTTCATATGTGGAATAACATTTTGCTTTTTAGGTTTATAACATGATTTTATAATAATAGTAAAAAAACAAAAAAAAACGAGAAATTATTGTATTTGATATCTTGGAAACTTCTCTAACCTCATCTTGTAGAAGTTTTAAGTACCAGTAAGAATTAGCACACAAGCTGTCAATGGAGTCACTGGTGTAGGATTTGTAATGAACAAGAAAGTAGGGAAACGGGTTAGTTATTATGGACAATTTAGTGACAGGATTATTTTGATGAGGTTAGAAACTAAGCCCGTCCCAACCACATTAGTACAAGTGTATATGCCAACGTCGCAGGAAGATGACGAAGAAATAGAAAAAATATACGCTGAAATTGAAGAATTAATCCAATATGTGAAAGGGGAGGAAAATCTAATAATCATGGGTGATTGGAATGCAATAGTGGGAGAAGGAAAAGAGGGGAATACTGTAGGAAGTTTTGGTCTAGGAGAAAGAAATGAGCGAGGAAGCAGGTTGCTAGAATTTTGTGAAAGATATAAGCTAGTAGTGGCGAACACACTGTTTAAGAACCATGCAAGAAGAATATACACCTGGAAACGTCCTGGGGATACAGGCAGATATCAGCCATATTATATCATGGTCAAACAGAGATTCAGGAATCAAGTTCTAGACTGTAAAGCCTACCCAGGAGCAGACATAGACTCGGACTATAATTTGATAGTAATGAAGTGCAGGCTGAAATTCAAGCGAATAAGGAAGCAGCATAAGCAGAACAGACTGGAAGTGAATAAACTTAAACAATCTAGCACAAGAGAAAAATTTGCAGAAATGGTAGACTTAGGTCTAAGAATTAACTGTGAAAGGAGCTCAACCGAGGACGAATGGAATGCATTAAAGACCGAAATAATGAAAGCTGGCAAAGAAACCTTAGGCTTTAGGGAACAAGCTGCCCGAAAACCTTGGATCACAGAAGAAATTTTGCAGCTGATCGATCAGAGGAGAAGGTACAAAAATGCTCAGGATGAAGCAGGAAAAGAGCAGTACAGGCAATTTAGAAATCAAATAAATAGGAAATGCAAAATAGCAAAAGAGAAATGGCTACAAGAAAAGTGTGAAGAAGTAGAAAAGGAAATGGTTGCAGGAAAAGTAGATGTTGCATATAGAAAGATCAAACAGAATTTTGGAGAAATGAAGAAAAGAGGTATGAACATTAAAGCTGCCGATGGGAAACCTCTTTTAAGGTCAGAAGATAGAGCTAACAGATGGAAGGAATACATTGAGAAACTGTATGTTGGGGACGACTTGAGCAATAGTGTATTGGAAAAGGAAGGCGATGTCGACATGGATGACTTAGGAGATCCTGTTTTGAGGACAGAATTTAATAAAGCTCCGAATGACTTGAAAGCAAATAAGGCAGTTGGAATTGATGAGATCCCTGCAGAACTTCTTAAATCTCTAGGAGAGGAAGGAATCGAAAGATTATTCAAGCTGATATCAAAAAGTTATGAAACAGGAGAAATTCCAACTGATTTTAATAAAAATATCATCTTCACACTTCCAAAGAAAGCACAAGCTGACAAATGTGAGAATTATCGCACAATTAGTCTCATATCACATGCTTCAAAATTGCTGACCAGAATAATATACAGAAGGATGGAAAGGGTAGTAGAAGAGATAGTAGGTGAAGATCAGTTTGGGTTTAGGAAAAATCGCGGTACAAGGGAAGCAATTCTGTCTTTAAGATTAATACTTGAAGGGCGGATCAAGAAAAACAAAGAGACTTTTATGGCATTTGTTGATTTAGAAAAAGCTTTTGATAATGTTAGGTGGGACAAGATGTTCAAAATTCTAAAGAAGTCAGGTCTTAAGTATCGAGATAGAAGAATCCTCTATAAACTATATAAGAATCAAGTGGCTGTGATAAAAGTAGAGAATCACGAGAGACATGCATCAGTTAAAAAGGGTGTGAGACAAGGTTGTAGTCTATCCCCGTTAATATTCAACTTGTATGTAGAAGAAGCAATGAAGAAAGTCAAAGAAAAATTTCCATGTGGCATAAGTTTTCAGGGAGAAAAAATCAGTATGCTACGATTTGCTGACTACATTGTCTTATTAGCAGAGAGGGCTGAGGATATTGAGAAGTTATTGAATGGCATGAACAAAATACTGAAGGAAGATTTTGGACTGAATATAAATCAAAGTAAAACAAAAGTGATGAAATGTAGCAGAAATGACACCAATACTAGCAGATTAAATATAAAAATAGGATCTGATGCAATAGGAGAAGTGAGTGAGTTCTGTTACTTGGGAAGCAAAATTACAACCGATGGCCGAAGCAGGAATGATGTTAAAAGCAGAATAGCACTAGCAAAAATAGCCTTCATGAAAAAGAGAAACCTTTTAGTTTCAAATATTGATCTAGGAATTAGAAAGAACTTCTTAAAACTCTATGTGTGGAGCACAGCACTTTACGGTAGCGAAACATGGACTTTAGGAATACCGGAAAGAAAGAAACTTGAAGCATTTGAAATGTGGTGCTACAGAAGAATGCTGAAAATTAGGTGGACAGACAAAGTAAGAAATGAACGAGTTTTAGAAATGATGGGTGAGAAAAGAAGTTTATGGAAGAAGCTTACAGGAAGAAGAGACAGGCTGGTAGGTCATATTTTGAGACATGCTGGATTGGTTAATTTGTTAGTGGAGGGAACAGTTGAAGGTAAGAACTGCAGAGGTAGACAGAGATTAGAATATATGAAGCAGATAATTGAGGACGTGGATTGTAAGGGGTATGTAGAAATGAAGAGGTTAGCACAGGATAGGAAGGGTTGGTGAATTGCATCAAACCAGTCTAAAGACTGACGACAGCCAAAAAAAAAGCCTACTGACGTTAGTTAAACTTGTATTTGGCTGGAACAAGTAAACTGTGCACTTCAAACTGCCTAGTAAGCCTTTAAGGAAAACATTTAACTTTAATCGGAGTTAACGCAAAATCTTGCATATTAAACAGAAATCGAAAGATGCCGAGCGTAGATTGGTCTCCCAGGTACTTACATAATAATAAGAGGCTATAGGCTCGCAGTTTTATTCTCAGCTGTGCTGAAATTTTACTAATAACTTTTTGTTTGAGCGCCAAGCGATGGCGTATGAAACGTAATGAATCAATTCAGAAGAACTTTTCAGAAGCGAACAGGAAAACCGAAAGCTAAATACCGCAATATTTTTAATTCGTTACATAAAAATTCAATAATTGAATCTGTACCAAGGTGATCAGAAGTATCAGAGAAATTATTTTAAAAAGTTCATAAAACAATGGCGATTAAAATAAACAATTGAAATATTTTTTTTATCTGTAATCGTCTTTCTTTCCGAGAAGGAATTTTAATTCCGTCCTTCCCGTAGATCTTGCGATAGGTGTCTGATGGCTCGTAGGCTACGATGCGGGCCAGTGTTTCTCTTGTTAACAGAGTTGATTCCTGTATCTGGCAGCCGCTTATCCGCCAGAGTGGCTCAGCTCACTGTATCAGGGAGGTACAGTATCACAACAAAAACATGCTGACTAGTCAGGAAAACCTTCACATACAAAAAGCACTCAATAGTGGTAACAAACCAAACCTTATATATGATATATTGGCCATCCTTCCGCAGTTGCTTGTTACACAATTGTAAATGAACAACCAAACCTTATTCAAAACACTAAAACAGGAATAAATAGCACACATAATCAAACATACTGCCGCAGAACAGACACAGCTAATGACCACAGTTTCAAATAAAGAAATAGTTCGACAACACATAATCTTAGGCTCACGACTTTCTGATGTCAACAACAAAAAATAACTTTATATACAGTTCGAGGCCGGTGAAATTCGCTAGTATGCAGCCTACAAAACTTTGGACAGTAGTGATAGTGCGAGAATAGTAGCTGGTATGGAAACACGAATTTGCACGTGTTAATGTATATATAAAAACTGTAAGTACCTAGTTAATAAATCAGAAAACTGTACAAAAATCAAATAACATCATTGTATATGTATACATACGACTGAGCAGTCATTAGCGGTTTCGAAGTAACTCGTTGCTCATTCAGTGATTGACTTGTAACTCTCTTACCCGAAGCTGTATAAGATCCATAATGAATCTACTTGTTCCACAAGATGTGTGGTTAACTGCGGATCTTACTCTCTCGCTAGTAGTCTGCGAAACGGCTGGTATCTAGTTTGTAACTGGAAATAGTTGAAATTTGTTTTAGAGGAGCCATTGTATTGGCCATTACAGTGTGTAGTCATTTGAAAGTAACAAGAATGAATCGAGATTTGACAGCGAGATATGTTAACTCACTTTTGCACAAAATGAGAAGCTAATGTAGACCTTAAAAGTAGAGTTGACACACAGTGTGCTGATGTGTTGGTGTTTGGTGTTGCAGAGTGCGACCGCGTGTTCGTGAGCCGGCCGCCTCACGACCCTCAGAACGGAACCTTCTCTGCGCCTGTGCTCGACAACCCCGCGGGACACGCTCGCCAGTGCATCTACACGTTCGTGGCGGGCCCGAGGCAGCGCGTAGAGGTCATCTTCACGTCCTTCCGGCTGCGCGGCGTGCCGCCAGAGTGAGTAGCACCATTCAACGTGTCAAGTGCAACCTTCGCGGGTTCCCTACGGATGCTCTCGTGGAAAGACGAGTTTTCGACGGCATTATCTGCCTCCATCCATCCTCAGGTCGTATGCGGGCGCTGCGACAGCCACAACCGCAATGCTGGTCGCGCTCGCCGACGTGCTCATTTTGCACCACTGTCGCCCGCTTCCTCTCTGCTTCGCTCTGTCGGTCGCGTTGATTGCGGCTCAATATCGCGTCCGCCACGAGTGCCACGGTTAATGAGGCTGAAGGCAGGGACGACGAGGAGCGTGATGCTACATAAGCGCGCCGCGGCCGGCTTCCTCGATCAGCATTGCGCTTCTGGCTGTCGTAACGCCCGCGAAGGGTAAGAGGATGACGGTAAAGTACTCCGTCGAAAGTTAGTCTTTCCGCATCATGTGGGACATTACGTTTGGACCGTTACCATTTTCACGAGAAGAGAGGCCTTGTGCGAGTACTCATGAGATTTTTTTCGTAATAATACGGCCTTGTTTCAACAGTTCTTTTATTATTATTTTCTTGCAGGCGTCCAATGGTGACTCGTGTATGAATAATTTTGAATGTGATTATCACCCCAAGCAGCCTCCTGTAACATTATTTTTCAGCACTTGATAGGAAATTTACTATCGCTTAACATGATGAACAGCAATACCTATGCCTCCGAAGCTCGTATGAAGGAAAATACTGTATCTATACCAGCTGCTAACCACTTTTATAAAGTTAGCAAATTGTGCTCTGTATCTGTATTTATGAAAGAATTAAGACAACCACTTTAATGTTAATTTAATGTATCGCTTGCATGAAACATATAACAAGAATAGCCTTATATCTTAGAATGTATGGATATGAGCAAGAAGAATATTAAATAACGTCGTAACGATTGATCTCTAGCGATATTTGGTTGTCTCAGTATCGACGCTGTTCAGTTAGTTCCAATGTTTCAGTTGAATCTCCACGAAAGATGAAGTCAGTTGCCAGAGAAACGCCTTTTCTCGTACTTGAAACTTCCAGCATTCATCTTCCTGAGTATTGGGACACAATAATCAATACGGTTAGGCTATTTTCCACTAAAAAATTTGTACTTTTTTTTTTTTTTTAAAATAAAATCTGTATAAACCATACATTCCACACTAGTTTCTGGAAGGCTAGAGAATCATAAACAAGAATTAAAGGAGGAATGCATGGTCCGTATCAGCTGTGAATATAACATATGTCTTTGAGCTAGGAGAAAAGCGTCTTAGGTGCTAGTATTGATAGTCCACAAATAGTAAATTGTAATCGTTGAGTGATTTTTAGATAATGTTGCAAAATCAATACTATACCTGTAGAACCAGCAGTAGTGAAAGCATTATTACGGTCTACCATTAAATATTAAATAACTTGACGAAACGCGCGAACATAAATTCCCAGTATTCGTGTAAAATAATAACGTTGCAAGTTAAAAATATAAAATTAATCTCACTATTAATAGCAATGTCAAGTAGTTAAATCACTTTAAACATTGACCAGTTATATTTAAGGTGCAACTACTTACCACCCTGAAATTACTCTGTTTTTAATACCTGTAATGTTTTTATTTTATCATGATTGTTTCAGAACGGATAAAGGTAAATAACCAAAATTCTTTTTAAATATAATTTTAATATAATAAATGATTAAACGATTAAACAATATTGTCACTAATTACCTAGTACGCACTTTTATGAAACAATGTAGCAGCTTACATACACAGGAAAATTACTGTCGTGTGGTACAACATTCTAGAACACCACAACCTTCGCAGTTGATTTGAAGTAAATGTTGAACATAGGTCTACTTGCATCCATACTGTAATAGTAACTGCATGCTTCTTATTGTTCTGTAAACTGTTGAATTCAATCTTTCATTTGTGTCTTTCTTTGTGTTTCAGTCTTTCTTTCTGTGTAACTTAAATGATTCATAAAGTTGTAAGAATAATGTACCCAGCTAGACATTTGACAACATTTAAGTGTAATACCCGTGATAGAAGAGTTGATTAGACCTGTAAGAGTCAGTTACTTTGCTTCGGATCTGTCCTCTCTTCTTGATAACTAACTGTTCCTACTGTATGTGCTCCCCGCCGCCCCAACTCTCCGCCGGCCCCTACGAACCTCACAGGCCCACTCCCCGAAAGAAAATACGCACGCGCCATTGGCTTTGCAAGAATTAAGGGAGTAAAATAGAAGATGGCACTAGCAATCGGAAATTCATTTCCACTAATTTGCCACTACGAATGACTTCTCAGATAATCAGATAGTTGTTTCAATAACAATCTTGAATAGATTATGCTTATAAGGATAAGAACAAGATGACTAACCAAACAGAGATTGCATGTAATAGTGATCCCGAGAAATTCTAGGCTATACCATGAATAGAGAGGCTGTTGGAAAACCTAGAAAGATACGATGCCACGGAAATTTTTTCTAAAACCTGTTTTTTTTTCACGAGCCATTTATTTTCCTTGATACGTAAAATAAAGGTTAAGGTCTCCGCTTTGGAAGCATCATATTTTAAGAAAGAATTTTTTCTGATTTTGACTCTTAAAGGCCAAAAGTATTAACTATCAAGGTCGCTCGTATGAGAGCATGTCATAGGCGTCACTGGTGTCAATAACGAGATTGAGTCACCGCTGGATGGCAGCATCACATATCACAGAGATAAGGGTATGCTGTGTATGTTTTGTTCAGATTCGTTGTTTTCCGGTAGGTTCTGTGAAATTTCGGCTTCATGGAAGGGATAGTTTCAGATGTTTACGTCAAAAGCAGAGGGCTGCGCGTTAGCATATATCAGGTAATTCATGAAGATATTTCTGCAAATGAGCCACTTCTTCTTTCAACCTACGAGTACTACACACTACTAACTTCGCTAATCATCGTATTTTAATCGCAAAATTTTCGCACGTGTCATCTAGTCTCACTGTATAAATAAAAGTTTCATATGACTTTCTCTAAATTTATTTATCATTAGAACATTAATCGTCTATTTATGATGTAGGCCAACAAGTTTGCAGCTCACTTCAAACAAGCGACTGAGACCGATGGAGGGAGATCTGTGCAGTCATTTCCATGGAAAACCTAGATACGAAAATGAAGTTGTTAAGTAGAAAACGGCATAACCTAACATTCTTGGGATTTTAAATGCATATGAAACATTGAAGAACAGAAATGAACAACGTCCCGATAAACTACGTTCGTAGAGTAATAGAGTTCGTAATCATAGTATGAATGAAAGCCTTCAAGTATCCGTTCAATATACCTTACTAGGATAATGACAATATACGTACATATTATCATTGCATTCAAATGCTTAAAGCTTCTATTTCGCCGCTTTCTTCTACAAGGTGATATTTCTATTGTTGTGAAACGGTGAAAAATACGTGAAATCAAAAGCAACTGATTGAAGCATACGAGTATCCAATTATGCACAGAAGGAGCTAAGTTAGAAAGAAGAATGAATAGCATTGTATAAATATTTTGGTAACATTTCGAAGGATCCTCCTTTAAAGTATTTTGCGAAATAAATTGCGTCGCTTCAAACAAACAATTATAGAATCAGTTGTCATATAAATATCGAGCCATAAGATTGTGTTTTAGTTGATAGTGTACATTAGAAGTGTGTTAAAAAATAAATAAAAAATTAAGCGCTCACATTTGTTCGATAATAAAAACGATATAAACTGCAATTCTTTGAAATCAGCATACAGTAAAAAGATGTTCCTAGACGGATTTCAGTGATTTCTTCGGCTATACCTCCTGCACTGGTGTTACAAGAAAACTATATGGTAGTTGTTTTATGGCAATGAGAATACTTGCGATACGTTAATATGCACAAAGAAAGACATAATTACGAATATCGTCATACATCTATTCACTTAGCAACAGAAGTTTGGATGTTACTGTAGAGCTCCTCAAACCCACAAAATTAAAATTTTGCCTTCAAAAAAGTAAATTCTGTTGTAGATTATGAGCAAGAAGAAAATTACATAATGTGTAAACCTAATATAGTCAATAATCCGATGGTTCGTGGGATCCTAACGAAGAAAGAGTTCTAAGCCAGTATTGAGATCCTTTCTTCCGGGACCTACAGCTTAACGCGGAATCTGAACCATAGAATTCATATCAACATACCAGAGACTGTAAAAATCCACAATCTCTCCAAGATACGAACCAGGGATCTTTAATCTGAAAAATAATCTCCTCATCCACTAAGCTACCAGATTACTCTGATGAAGTTTGTAGAAACTAACTTATATTTATGAGAGCAGTTAGGAACAATCTGTTTCCCCTTATCACGTTGTGAATGTATGCGGAATCACCAATTGAATGTCACGTACTTGTTTATTTTTTATCCCCCTAAATTATCGCGTCATTTTCCTTGTAATCAAATGTTAATGAAGTGGTGACATGTATACAGAGCATCAAAGAGGATCTATGATTTCCTGAACAAATTCCGTTAACTGATTCGTGTATTCGGCGATATTACAGGTTTAAAAAATAATGAGGAACTGCATAGAATTTCACCATAAATGAACATATCTCAGGAATGAAAATGGAAGAGTGAGGTCGTATTAGATACGTTAGTAGAGGAATATTGTAGTGAAACTTGTTGGCCCTGTGTTCTGTCCTCCCATGGTCGGGTTCCTAGCAGGCAGCTTGAGAGATCGATACTCCTCACAGCCTGTGATATCTGCTTGGTCAGGACATCAGGTTGTTATGGATACACCAAGAGTTGCCTTAAGCAGTTCAGGGTATAGAAAGTTCCCCTTGTTTCAAACAAGTACAATTTAATGTTTTTGTCTGAAATGAATCTCTACTAACAGTTATTATCAGAAATTACAATCAAAAGCTATCTAACAAGCCTTTCTTATTTCTTCATGACATCTGGCATTTAACTTTCGTTAATATGTTATTTATCAATCAAGAAAAGTATAGATTTTTGCCATAAAAGTGTGCCAAAATTTTCCTTCGTAGGTCAGATATTACAATAAATTACTAGTGAAAATGATGAATAATTTACCAAAACTCTGAAATAATTTAAAAGTCATAGAGGGAAAAGGTAGGCGGGTACAAGAAAGGGTATAAATGTGTATGTAGGAAATTGCGCTCAGTCATAATTAAATAATATTAAATATTTAAAACATATTAGTTGGTATTATACATTTATAATAGGAAAATTCTATTTTTGATGATGATTATATCCTGTGCCAGGAGAATTTTAAATGTTGTCGGTTCTTAATTTCTGGAACGTCTATTTCACGCCGCATACATTTAAGAGTTATAGGTGGTAAACCAAGGAACAATGTATGCGACATTAGGGCACTATACAACATAAATGGCTAAAGAATTTCCGTTATGGTAGAAGAGTTAGCAGTAGTGAATGGAGGGGAAGTGATGACCATCACCACATGCTGACACTCGATTTCAGGCATAAAGCAGTGGAGACATTTCCTTTTGTAAGAAAGGGCGTGTGTGACCGCAATAAATTACCGAGGGAAGTGCCGAGTATCTTACCGGAAACACTGGAAGAATTTGAAATTAAAGTTTTTAAACGAAAAAATGGTGGGTGCTGAAATTACAGTCAAAGAATTTAGAATTTTAGAAGAAATTAATAAGCAAATGTAAAATGCGTGTGTAGGGGGATTGCCACCCGAGCATGCTTTCCGCCGCAACTTAATTAATATTGGTGATAATACCTGGAAGAGATGACTATAACCACAAGAGTAAGGAAGCGGGAAAATTTTCTTTGAAGGTAAGATAGCCAGAGAATGCAATGTATTAGCAAGGAAAATACTGAACAATTTAACAAAAACAGTGACAGAGTTAAAAAATAAAGTTCATAAAGGACAAGAATAGTTAGGTAGGTTGTACCGAAAGAGTTTGAGATAAAAAAAAAAAAATATCATGAAATGGCCAAGTAGGTATGAAGGAAAAGTGCAGTCGGGACATGTGATCCATAGCAATTAACCTTGCGACAGGCGTGCTTATAAAATTACACTTCAGGCCGCAAGTATCAAAATGATACAGCCGTTAGAAACTCTCATTTTTTTTTTTACTCTAATGATTAAAATCAATTGTTTGTAAAAGGGTCATTAAGGAAAAATTTTCATTTAAACAAAAAGAGGTTTCTTTATCTAACTAAAAGAGGAAAAAAAGATATAAAAAATCATTTTTCTGAGAAACTTTCTTTAAAAAAATGATCTATCCCTGAAAATATATTTGAAAATGATTAGAGCAATTAGTTAGCCCAAAGAAATAGGAACTAATAAATTATTTAAATAAAAAATAACAATTGTAAAAGTTCACAATACCAAAATAACTACTACTACAACAATTACATTAGGTCAGTTATGATCAAAGATTACTCAGGTACAATGATTTCTTTTAACGAACATTGAACTCTTACTTGTCTGTACAATATTTTTACGAAATACTACAAAGAACTATGCAATATCTACGCTACAATAAATAAAAAAAATAATTAATTATAAAACAAAAATCTTCTATTAGCCTTATAGCAATGATATTTACAAATGGATACCGGTACATGAAGAAAATTTGATATACTCTAGAATATGTTACTTACAAATAAAATATTAAAATGCTGTGTCGAAAAATAGTTGTAATCTGGAACTAGCCACAATCACACTAACTGGCGCAAGTATCAATTTGCTACAAACAAGTTTATCCAGAGAAAACAAAACACCGACCGGAGTCGGGAACATCACCAGCAGGTTGAAGGTTACAAGTGAAGAAGGTAGTGGGGAGGGGAGACCCACTCACCGATCACGTGTCTTCAAATTCGGGAAAACTGTTTGACATGTATTAAAATGATACTCGCGCTCGTCAACGCCCCTGTTCCTTTCTGAACGCTTCTGACCTTGGGGTGTTTTGCGCCTGTTGTGCGGAGGCACGAACAGTATCGGGGAGTGGGGCAGGCCGGAGCGCTTTTCCAGGTCGCGGTGAGGGTCCTCCAGCCAGCCCGAGTCACCTCACTCCCTCACAGCTGCCCCCGACCTACAAACTGTTCACTTAACGCGCCGGCTGCGAACAGTTGTGTTTTGAAGGCCCTTTCAACCTGATTAAAATTAAATATAAACACTGCAGTTATCCCCTATGACTAATATCAATATTCAGACGCTACGTTATTGATACTTACTTGTCACTTAAAGCCCAAGTTAATAAGTGAAGTCAACATTCCATCGAAAGAAGTCGGAACACTATATTGCACTTCCAGCACAACGAAAGTGGAAAAGATACAGAAAAATGACATGTAGTGTAAAAAATTTAACTATAAAATCGCTAACACTGGTAATAGTGGATAAATACTAGCAAATGTGAAACGATGAAAACATAGAACCGATGAAGCCGCTTCATAGTATGGAGTGAAACGCATTCGGGAAAATTAAGTAAGCAATAAAGTAATTCAATTGAAATGGTTTGACATAAAGTATTCACACAAATTGATTCTATGCCTTCATCCACTTCTAGTTGTTAACCGCTTTATTCTCCCACTGATGATAAAATTATTAGCTGTCATTTAAGTATTAAAAAGGGTGTTTCCTTATTTCTTTAAAGATACTCACTCATATTTTTGAGTTCATAGTCTTGAACAAATTCGTCTGTAAATTCGTTGATTTATATTTGACCATGATAACATACCTTCTATAGCTGTAAATTACTACAATTCTGCTATATAAACTATTAAACTGTTGAGATACAAATCACATTTGCTAGTCATATCTTAGCTGCTATATGGTCCATAAACAGCTAACGAAAAATATATCTTTTATACTTGACTTTCTAATAATAGTAAAATTTCAAGAGCATTAAAAGGATAACTTTAAAATACATTATGAATCGCATAATGTTTAATAACTGTATTACTTACTTCGCTTCGCATCGTTTCTACTTGTTGCCTAGTTCTACTTTTAATTTATAAGGTCTAACAGGCGCTGATGTGCAGTAGCTGATGAGAAGTAGCGCTCGCAGCAATCTATACACATAATAAATCAGGAAAGTTAAACAGTTTGAACACTGAAGATTATTTTAAAAATTAATACCAGGTACTCTTAATAATCTACAGGAAGAAGTACAGTTTTTTATTTTTGTCTTTTTTTTATCGTGATTAACACTAGAATTTTCATAGGGTTTTGACGGTTGTAAATAGGAGGGTCCCCGGAGTAAAATAATGTTTGTTTCGTTTTGATGCGATGTCGGAAAGCTCATAAATCAACGGAGAAAAAGTTATCTAATTCACAGTCTGGTAAATTCGATATGACAGCTCACCCGATGAAGGCAGCAGAGGATGCTGCCGAAACGTTGTTGAAAAAAGAAATTATTCGGCAGAAAACCCGTAAAGGATTCGTGTCATGGATACACCGGAAAAAATTTAATTCTCACATCATTTGTTGTTGTTCATACATAGCGCCAAACATTGCTTTTCCCTCGCAGGCCAGTTAATTATTGTTACTACGTGAGTCAAATCAGTTGTGGAGTACTGCGAATCCCGTCCTGCCGTCCTGACTGTGGTTTACCTCAGTCACTCCAGGTGAATGCTGGGATGGTACCTTACAAGGCCACGGCCGACTTCCATCCCCCTTCCCTCCCCATATTTTAGTTAGGCTGAAAAGGGTCTTCGTGACTTTCCAGCAGCCCGTCTCCCGGCCTTCAGCTGTGAGGATTGAAAGTAAAAAAAAAAAAAATAGTCGAAGTATGGACCGAGATAGGAGGTGGGAAAATTTGCCCTCCTACCTACCATTCCGGAGGACGGGGGTCAAATCTCGGGCGGCCAATGACTGGGGATTTCCGTGGTTTTCCCCAGTCACTCAAGGCGAATGCTAGGATGGTTCCCTATAAGGCCACGGCCGACTTTCGCCGAATTGCAGCAAGCGGTTTTTGTCTAAAGCATTGAACCTGCGGTGTTGCGATTTTGCTTTTTCTAAATTTTCTCAAATTTTGCAATGGAATGAGACTTGAAGGGATTTCCATGGAAAGGAATGCAATTAAAATTCGAATTCTAACACCTCCTGGTAAAAGCTGAGCAAGCATAACAATTTTCAATACACAAAAGTGAAGTTTTCTAAAAGCATCTGCACCGACTAATCACACTGATAGACGTTGAATTAAAAATCAAATGTTGCGTTTCTGATAGGTGGTTTTTAAGCAGTTAACAAATCTACAAGTATCGATTACAAAGAACTTTGTTTGATGTTTATTACTTTCTACTCCGACCGCTATAAATTTTCATTTCAGTCTGACGTTCAGCCAAAATTTGATGAATCATTCCTTACGATTGTATAAGAAATAGGCCGTAAATTAATAGTAACACGTACTATGTTGCGGGCAACAGCTAGGACAAAACTGTTTCTATTAGATTTTAATATGCTACTCTAATAAATTCTGATCTTGTAGTATGAGATGAATAGTTTGCTCACAGGACTGTCTCTTATAACACTTACCTAAGCTGAGTCATGTTAACTTGTTCCCGGTTTGTCGGGACTAATGAAAGAGAAGGTTTGTAGTAATTACGGGACGTTAATTTCTCTCATTGAAGCAGAATAGCCGTGCGAGATGTGCGTGTTTGAATTTTTTCCGCTGACAGGACGCATTTAGCTCGGCGGAGAGTGAATGAGTGCAAAGCAGGCATGTCAATATTTTTTCGAATGAAACGAGCTGGAAAAACTCTGCGGGATCCCAAACACAGCATTCAGAATGCATTCACTCTGCTTGGCACTGTAGGCGGTTCCGCTAACTGAAAACGCAGTTTTATAGGGAAACGCGTTTGTTCCATGCTGAAATGCTGTGACATGGTTGGGCTGGAAGCTTCAAGAGACCTTTAGAAGTTATCCAGAGGGAACAGTTGTTCCACATCCAGATGAGAAGCATTGTATTTCAACTTGCCAAAAGCGAGCGTGGTGGGTGGACGGTGACGCTCGGCCTGGCTCTCGGGAGGTCGCGGGTTCAAGTGCCCGTCCGGCCAGCCAGGTTTCCATTGATTCAGGAGAATACGGGGACGTTTCGTTCATATCGCCGTGGCAGAATTCTTTCCAGTTCCTTGACCCCTTGACCTCGATGTCGCGCACGGCGTGGTGAGGTTGCCAGCGGCCGGCGGGGGGCTGGGCGGCCCGCATGCCCTCCGCTTCTCTGCGGTCTCTCATGTGTGTCATGTCTGTCTGTCTGTCCTGTCCGTGTGCAGTGGGACCGCCGCCGGCGTCTTGCCCGCGTAAGTACACAGCGCCACTCGCTCACTTCTCTCTAACTTCTGCCTGCTGCTCTGTGTGTAGTTCCTGCGACGCACTGGCAAACAGCTAGCTAGTAACATTACCTCTATTAAAACCACCCTCACCTGCTTGCATTCACAGTAACCACACCTTCTTAGAGAACTTAGAGATGCAGACTAATTGAAAGCTATCAAACGTTCGAATCACGTATTTTTTCTCAACTTTAAGTTCCTTATTCAAGACAACCACTGCAAAATTACGGAGCAGGGGTGAGGTGCAACTCTCAAGCATGCTCTGGAATATCACCTCTAAGTTTTGCCTCAACTATTAAAGCTATTATTTAAGGAGAGTAGTAATTGAAAAAGTTCCAGTCCGACCAACAACGTTAGGAATCACTGCGGGAATTTTTGTATTAATTATTCTTTTGATGACCGTGAAGGCTATCGTTAGCATATTATGTGTATTTTATTTATTAATATGGTACGGTGTTTTATTTAAAACTAATTTTCCACCGACTTACATTTTCCCCTTGGTAATCGATATTTCTGCAAGTGAAATGCTTTCCTACTCAATATTTTAACGGCCAGGTCAATAAATGGTAAAATATAGATACGGTCAGATAGAAATATTATACCACAGGTGGAATTATCGTAAAAAGGGTAGGGAAAACACTCGCCCTGGTTTACGTAATAATAATTATTAATATGTGTGGTGACCAGGTGAAAACATTTATAGTGGCTGTATATTTCACCCTTGTCATAGTCGCCTTATCAAAGACAGCAATCCGACCGGGTACAGGGGACTTACAGTCTAATATGGAATCCCAATCACGGAAGCGTCCTGGCGTCCTTCGCATTACACAGCAAGCTGTGCCAGAAGTCACGCTCGGGTTAACGGGTCTATGAAAATCCCCGCCGAGACAGAAATTCGAACCGGAGACCTTTAGATCACCAGGCAGACATTTTAACCAATGAGCCACCACAGACCTCTCAGGTTTACGTTGGGGGATATTTTTTGAAAATCTTTGGATTTCTTTATTTTTTGCGAACGGACACCAGATAAAAATTAGCGTCATATAAAATCTGTAGTTTATTAAAATAAAATGCTAATAATTCACAGTGAAACAAAGTTTTCGCAGAAAAAGGAAATAAAGTTCAACAATAAGCTTTGAACTCACATAACTGTTTCAAAAGACCGGGGCTTTGGCCGCTAGACGACCCCTGGTACTAACGGTGACGTCGCCAGTATATTAGTTGGGCAAAACTTTGATCTAGACGTAGCTTCACAGCTGTGCTTCACACCATTCCTCTTAGCTTCTACTAGACAGCACTAAAAGTTGACTAAAATCTGTGACTCCAATTAGTTTCCCTTCGCTTTTGTGTTTGCACCACTCAGGACTGAGAAAATGTGAATTTGTCCTGAGAACTATAATGACACGTTGAGTCAATTTTGAGAAATTAGATAAATCAATCAATTAAAATTGCTGTAGTATATCAAATATTTCACCTTACATGTAACAGTTCAGCCCACACAATTAATGTACGCAATTTATGACCAACGATTAAACTATAATTGAACGAATTATCACTTTTTGGCAAAGTTGATAAATCACCCCAGAGAATTATTTATAATAACATTAGCCAAGGTAGCGACACATAGTTTCCTTTCCATCAATATATAATTACGATCTTCCCGTCTATGTTGACGAAATCTTGTAAAGCATAAAGGACAAAAATCTTAACTGACGTTGACATTCATACACACTTGAAGAATTCATGCTAAAGTCAATATTTGGTCACTTTAATGTTTCAATGTAGATAAAATATTAAGAAACACTAAAAGAAATTCAATTATACGTAATGTATGAAACAAAAATGTTTCTAAATAATGTTTATTTGAATATTATTTTCATTATTTTAAATACTCGAAATATTGCATATCATTTACTAAATACGTTCTTATCGTAGCGAAAAAAGGTCTTATTATTCGGTAGAAGTCAGAAGCTCAGCGGTGATGTACAACTTGGAGTAAGTCATGGAAAACATTATGCGGAAACGATTTTGAAAATTCAATCCTTGAACAAATTATCAGGCTGTTACGGACGCATTAATGACAGTGCTGTTCAAAAACAGACCGCCTGTATTACCTTATGCTCAAGTAAACGAAAGGATAAAAATTAGCCTATCACCTTTGCTAAGAATGAAGTGAAGATTTCCTCTTATGAAAGATTAACTAAGCCGTCACGACACTGTAGCATCGAAGGAGTCGTTACTCTCTTTCACACCGAATCGCGACTGCATTATTGGAGTGATTGACGAAACATTCTGCCATAATCTGCTACCCGGCATCATGGCGAATATGCAGTCAAAACTATACCACAACTGACACATTTTTCCAACATCTCGTCTTAGCAATCAATTCAACCCACTTGATCCCAGTTGGATAACTTTAAATCCCACTCAAATTCTATCGTGAACCTCATAAGACTTTTATTTTTAGATCAATCCATGCAGCAAATGACAATTTTTTTATTTGTAGACATATGCTGAAGTGTTTTCCAGTGCGTCACTACGTAAATTAGATCTCCTGAAATTAATATTTTATACCAGTAGATTAACATTTAATTAACCATTTTTTTTACAAACATTACATTTGAAGTAACTTTTGCAGTTTTAATTACCCTAATATGATTGTTAGAAAAAATAGTTTGGAATACAGCAAATAATAAAACACTACCTAACACTTTTTGTTAACACTTTAAACAATTAGTTGAAAGCCGACGTTTAGAGAATCTCGCTCGCAGCATGGTATGTGTCAGTGATGTGCATGTCTGCTTGAGGTATCATAGCTGTAACAAGTAGTCTATTGATCTTTGGCTTTCTTGTGCTGCAAATACAATAAATTCTTACTACTGTATGTTAATAACACTTAAAAAATTAACAATATTGTAGTCAAAACAACTTTAGCTATGAAAATTTGAATTACACCATAAAAAATCAAACACACCTGTTTTACAGTACTAAATATAAAGTCAATGTCAAAAAATTACTACTAAAACTACAAAATTAAATATATATTCGAAACGTAAAAAATATATCAAGAAAAATTTTCATAATTATCTAATAATCACATTTTTAATGTTAAAATTTACCTACAAACGTAAAACCACAAATAAAATTACGTAACTCTACATTTAAAAATATTTTCCGTTTATACATTACCATTTATTGATCTGATGAATGTCGACGTTACATTTGACTTGTTGTCTGCTGCATGTAGACTGAGGTATGTGTGTGTTCTGAAACTTGATGTGTGCTCTGTAATTTGTTGTGGATCTCTGTTGCTTTCGGTAACATCGATTGTATGGCCGATTAAGATAACTGTTTCTGTTGGGGATATTTGATTGTAGAACATAAGTAGACCTATGTGTTAGTATCTTGTACAATCCTAGTAGGTTTCAACATCTACGTTGCAACAAATATTGCTTCACAAACACAGTAATGTCTCTCGTTTCACAACTCGCATAACATCTCCCAAGCTGACTCCTTTACGTAATAACAACAGTCGATATAAAATCTGCGGTACCTGGGACTTGATATCATGAGTGTCATGTTTTTCCATGCTTATGTTATATAAAAAGTAAATACATTAATACAATTTTTGATATGTTTTTTTTTTTTACTTTAACGTAGAATGAATAACAGAAAGGAAGAAACGGGAAGCACCCAGAAAGGATGAAGTAAACCAAACGAAACTTCTCGGGTTGAGAAGCTGTGTGTTGTTATTTCAGTGATTACAAAATCGAGTCAGATTTACAAAGAACTTCGCAGCATGAGTCCACTTATCATTATGACGTTGTACCCCCTCTGGTCTGAGGCATGTACTGATTCGCTGGGGAAGGGTTGTTTCCTTTCCTGAGTAACAACTTCTGTAAACTGTTCCTTGATATCCAGAATACTGACACAGGAATAGGGTCTAGGTCCGATAAGGTCCACACGGGATCAGATGTGGAGATCTTGCTGGCCACTGGAGTACCTCAACGACACGCAGAATGTTCAGACACGTCTAGGGTGGGGAAGAGCATTGTCCTGTTGAAAAATAGCACCACGATGTGGTCGCATGAGAGGTAACACGTGAGGACGCAGGATGTCCGGGACTTACCCTTGTTCCTTCGGAATTCCCTCAGTCACTACCAGCCGTGACCTGAAGTCACACCCGATTGCTCCCCACACAATGGCGCCATGAGTAACACCGTTATGCCTCTACAACACATTTGAATATGGGACCGCCAAACTAGTCGATGATGGTAATCCGAGGTAGTGCACAACCGCATATCAAGGACCAGTTACAACAGATGTTTGTCAGTTTTCCTGAGGAGAGGATACAACGGCTTCATGACATTATTCACAACCAAATCTGTGCATGCATCCAGGCCACAGGTCGTGTAACGTCATACTGATAAGTCGGCTCATACTGCCAAGTGCTTTTTAAATTTGATTCGATTTTGTAATCACTGAAATAGCATCGCATATCCTCGCAACCCGTGAAGTTTCATTTCGTTTCCTCCTCCTCTTCTGAGTGCTTCACTTTCTTTTTCATACAGTGTACAGCTCAAGATAGCTTGAAGCAAATGCATACTTCTAAATACGGCTAAATGAGTATGTCTGAGAGCTGAGCACATTTATTAGCTGGAATGTATGAGCAGCTTGTTAGCATTGTTCTTTGAGCGCTATTGGTATTAATGCTGCTTCTTTTTAATGCGTTATTTGTTGCAACATGTCAGAATGTATTGAAGAATTCCTTTCTGATGGCAGTATTCAGCTGGTACTGAGTGGTCTCATTGTTCTGTTCAGGGTAGAGTTGTTGTGGTTACACAGCTGCGGTGCTCGGTGTTGGAGTGGAGGTAGCGGCAGAACCCGACGCCTCAGGTAATGGGGGTAATTCAGAGACGGCCTTCTTTAGCAAAGTTCTGCGGAAGGCGCAAATTGGATTCATGTGGCATCTCAGCTAATGAGCAGATCCGTGTCTGAAAGATGGCTTATCGGCAAAGCCGCACGGGAAAAATCTGCGAGATTAAATTCAACTTGAGGTAAATGAAAGTATTTGACTAAACAGAAATGGCTATAAGAATTTGGTGTGATCGTAACCCATCCCACAACCGACCAAGAAATGTGAACAGGAACGGTTTAGGCGAGATGACGACTGCGATAAATTAACAAAGATAGACGGAAAACGTGTTCTCAGAAGATATGTCAAAAGGATCCAAGGGAATGTTTAAAATTAGAAAGAAGGAAGGAGTGATACGAAATGCATAGAAGCTTCCCAAGATAACGACATGAAAAGTATTGACTTTACGATTGGCAAGTAAAGGAGGATTAGATATTAAAGATTATCTCAACTTTGGATATTCTGCTCAGAAATAAATAGAGTAAAAACAGGAAGAAGACACTGACTTTATACTGAAACCATTTTTTGTTGTGAATCAATCAGCTGTAACTCTGCGCTTACAAAATGTTCAGCATCCAGTAACGATCCCGTAATACGATTTATTACGTACCACAACGGCGTCTAATTAAATGGCTCCGCATCACAGAAATGAAAACAACATAGCTCATTTCGGTGTACAAACCAGAAAAAAATGCAGACATATCAAAATACTATAAACCTAATATGTTTCGTACACTTGCAGTGCCGGAAACATAGATCCAACTGATGGTTAAACATTTATTGATATTCGCAGACACCAGTGCAATGTAAAAATTAAATACTACCATAATTGTCTTCCTACGGAAAAACCAGAAATTTGTAAAAACAATGCTTTACAGCATTATGGTCAATGTGGCCATATTTTAAAAATATAAATCCAGGCAGTACTTCTGCCATATCCTGGAACAATCTGTAGGAAAAAGTTTCCATAAGGTTACGGATATTAAACAGAGCCATGGGCGTCCAACTTGTGTATAACGGACCTACTCAGTTCCGCATGAAGCAGTAAACCCTAAATACGCAGAACGCTGAGATGGGAAGAAAGGGTGTACAGAGTGAAATGATCACATTGAGACGCATGGAATTATCAACATAAATAAAAACCACCAATGTGGCTGAATGCGTTGAGGCGCCGCACATTGGACCGGACACGAGCACAGGAGTCCGCGTACCGGCCGCCCTGGCTGCGTGTTTAGGTTTTCTGTAGCCATCAAGACGATTTCCGGGACGGTCCCCAATCTCCACCTCATGAACTACACGTTTCACAAACAAAAACTACACTTGTCACTCATAGTCAGATGGAAATACTTATTCCATTACGGATATAGTACGACCTGGCAATAAGTATAAAATACTTGGTATTAGCAAGGGCACGTGGCCGTAAAATGAAAGCTCAAATTTGACTATGTCAATAATTAGTAAGACTCATCCAAGGCAGTTGAGAAAAGATTGTGAAGAAGAAGAACAAGTATCAACAGAAATGGCCACTGATGATCTCTATAACCATGTGTTCAAAGAATGAATTTCTTCATAATACATGTAAACAACAAGGTGAAGAAGAACAGAGTATGAAGCGTAGTGCAAAGATAGGTGCCGAGCCTCGCGGCGTGATTTGTGCCATTGCCGTCTTTTGTCGTGGAGGAAGCCTCAGTAACTGTCGGAATAGGCTGCGGCAAGTGCAACCTTCAGTCATCTCACAGTGGCAACTTTAGTTTCTGCTACTGAAGTGTTTAAGGATAACATTGGTGATGATTATTTTCAGATCAATGCTACAGAAAGTGTTACAATAGAAATTATATATGGAATATATTAGATAGTTACGAAACTTCCATCGAATTCCTACATGGAAGGAACTTGATAATGATTTAGGCTAAGATTCACGACAGCAAATACCGAGATGAGGATGTGGAGTAGCGATAGTGGCGGAATAAGCCAATCAGACGAATTTTGGTCAAAAAATTTGATTCACAGCTACTAAATAAACTGGGTAAAGAAAATTTATCAAATTCTGTGTGGAATTAACTCAGTTATTCTAAATGTGGAAGGTATTATTCGCCTAACATGTTGAAAGTTTTTTGTACAATTCGTAGTATCTGACGGTTTAAATCGGTATACTTCAGTACATATCGACTGATACAGTCACCGTTACGAAAACCAAAGAACAAGAACCCAGCAACTGTTTCTTGGAGTGTAAGAAAATTTATAATAAAACTGAAAAAAGCAAAGTTCCTACCGTTCCTACCGTGAAACTTTGGGGTAAAGTAAATGCAAATTTTTAGCCCAAGTTACATTAAGTTGCAGCAGCAAAGTAACAGTCTCGCAAGTTCCTCCACACCGTACAGATTATAAAAATACCTTCACTATTGTTGTGGACAGCGTAAAAAGACATCGCATATCTTTAGAGATGAAACCAACTATAACAGTAAATCATTCAGAAATTTTAATCTACGATAATCATTCAGGACAAATCATAAATAAGAAATATGTTGGAAGTTAAATAATTTTTCAGTTTACTGGTTCGAAAATAAATAACTACACCACATCACCTGAGTTGGGTAGGAAATGATTTATTAGAATGGGATTTGTTTCTTTTGATTGTAAACAACAGAATATATATATGGACAATAGATACAAGTAAATTAAGATGTATAGGTACGAGTCGTCACTCTTTGGGGGGTTACCGTGGGCTTATAACTTCCTCGATGACTTGCGCAGAGATATTGACTCACTGTCCATTGAGACCGAGCGGTTGATACGCTGCAACCTTCTCTCCAGCATCCAGTGTGCAGAGTACCGTCACTCCCACTCCAGCCACATGTCAGTGTCTGACAGCGCTCAGTATGTTGTGCGGGTCAGTGAAGTGAGATGACTTATCCTCGGGAAAGTATGGTGTGGGAATTGAGGGATTTCAGAATTGGTTTCGGTTTGGTGCTGTAATAGTTATGAAACCAAGTAGCCATAGGTGCAAGGTTGACAGACTACTTGCGCCTAACGTCTGAAGCGTACCTGCATAGGTTCACATCCTTATTGCATTGGTAGACGATGAGCAACTCCGTGGCAACAGCGATCTCGGCTATTTTCTGAGTGGTACTACGAAGAATTCGGCATGGTGTAAGATACTGCTGTAACATCAGATCATACTATCACACGAATTCGTACATCAACTGAAATGCGAGGCACACTATCTCATGGATCTGGCCAAGTGCTTGAACCTCTGCACCACTGATGGTTCTGTACTGATGTATAAGATAAAAGTTGTAATTTATCGCACGATGTGATATTCTCATTTGGTTCGTTGATGAAATTTAGAAAGCGTATCCATTAGAATATTCGAACCATTCTCGAACGTCAACGCCATATAATTTTCCGCACCGCACAACATACTAAGCTTGTCGGTGCTGTTTCGAATTGCCCTGTATATTAATCTGCGACGAAGGTTTCAAGATTGGCACTACCTACGTTAGCACATGAATTATCAATGCATTACAAAATTGTTGGAAATATGTGGCGCTGTTAAATTACATGAAGATATAACAACAGAGTAACACGTTTCTAAGAACAGACTTCTGCTGAGTTGAAGGGAAACGTATTACGACAGTTTTGAAAAGCAATTATTAAATCAATGTCGTGTACTTTTGTTTTTGAAGAGAAAGTACTACATACAATTTTTTTCACCCTCTCGTTCTCATTTGCGTTATCGCAGGAAGCACAGTTTTATTTGTCAAGATTACAACAGGTGACAAATTTGCAATGTGGGCATCTGTCTGGTAACATTAACTCTACAGACGTGTGTAGAGATTAACATGTCAGTCAAAGCAAAGAAAACTCTGATACTTCTCCGATGGTTCTTCCTGAAATTTCGTTTGTACTGTAAATACATCGCTTAGTCCCGATAGTACCACAATCCTATTGCAGCATTTATTACACAAATAGGGCTTGGTAGAATCTGCAAATTGTGACTGTGGAGCCACCTTACATACAATCCATCACATCGTTTCTGATTGTCCTCTTCGGGTCTTCAGGGGAACAATAGCAGAATTACATGATGCGTTGATCAGTGCAGTTGACTGGATTAAAACATTAGATATAGAGAAATGAAATTGTAAGTTGGTAATATGCACATTTATCCTGACCTATTGTGTACCTTGTTAAATATCATACGATAAATAATAAATAAATAAATTGCAGCATTGAAAATTAACGTCATTTGTGTTTGATTCTGCATTCCAGAATGGAGAATCATTATCATAAATAATGAATAAATTTTCAAATTTATGCGCTCTGACGTTTCTCTGCAACTCAAACAAGGATGATACATTCCAAAGTATATTTACGATTTAAAAAATGAAGTATGGTATAACGTTTTCTACTAAGGAAAAATTGTGCCAAAGTCTCATTTAAAAACTTCGCGAAGTGGAAAATCTACAGAGCTCATTAAAATTTAAGATCACTTTTCAAACTATGTGGGTTTTTGATCAGTTCTTCGTCGGAAAAGAGACAACTACACCAATTTCTGACATTAAAATTCGTATTATAACAGGTTATTATCACAAGAAAAATTGTAACAAAATCATTTCTAGTGCCAATCTACATAAAAAATTTAAAGTACAAGCAAATTTTAGATTTAAATTATTTTGAGCTCCAACTGTCGTTTAATAGCGTGTATGCAAGAGCTGGAGTGAATGGCTACCTCGCCTTGCAGACAGCTGTTCCGCATTAGAGAAATCAGTTAATATTCACCGGAAGGGGTCCGTATTAAGCGCTGAAATAATCGCAGAAGTCATCCAATCTAGTACATCTTGTGAAAGAGAAACAAAAGGTAGCGGTGTTTCATTTTTAATTTTCAAACAGCGGCAATATTAAATGAATTGTTTATATTCGGTTTTCTTCAAGGATAAGAGATACAAGTGTCTTCTCATTTCTGTTTCTTTTGCTTGGGTCATGTTGCGCTCTGTGTTCGCATTACTCATAGCTCATTGTATTGTGCTTTAGATACATTATAAATGACAGGGTTGGCTCCATTCAGCATGCTGTATTCACATTAAAGTGTAGTCCGCTATATAGAATATGTTATTTGTTTCTTGATGCTTATTAACTTTCCAAATGTTGGCGGGGCTAAGTGTTGTTCTCTTCTCATTGTTTCATATTAAGCTTGAGGCATCAGATTTATGCAATATGGAGTTTTATACAAGAAAAAAGGCTTCTTCGTCGCTGTACAATTGGCGTATACTGATATGGTCCGATGATTTACTTGCAAAACAACATTATAGGTAATTCAAAGTGGAGGAACTTACTAAAAATAACTTCTTCCTCCTGATCTGTGTTTAGTCTTCATATGCTTGTGATTCGCAAAGTAATTTTCCCCCACTTTGAAATTTCTATTTCCTTCAAGTCATAGACCATATTTATCTGTTTTTTATTTATTTTTTTACAAAAAGGAAACATAAAATAAAAATGAAAGTTATACATTTTCACATCTGTCATCGGACTTCTGCCAGATAGAATAATGGGTTAATATGAAAAAATTTATGTCTAAATTTACATGAAAATGAATTGATCCACAGGGCAGAACAAAGAGTAATTGAAAATTTTTCAGTTGTGTAGCGGGAAAGAATAAGTGTACTACCTATCCAAACAATACCTACTACTGGAAACTCTGTTGACAGTAGTCAGTCATTTATGAGAATTTCATAAATAGACTGCATTGCCCTCTCCATTTGGGGCCCTGACCCATATGCTGTTAGATTGACGAAGATTCGAAACCACCTCATACTGATTTATTTACGAGAGATAACTTTGGGCAACAGTTATGCAGGTGAAAAGAGTTCCCAAGTGATTAATAAACACTTGTGTACTCCCACTTTGTTTGTGAGTGTGGTATTTTGCATGCAGTTTTTAGCAGCAGACATCACTAAGCTGGTAACTAATATAAGCTGTTTACGCAGCAAGAAGTTTATACAAAAAAATACGGATTGCGTTAATTGGTTTAAGAGAGTATTTTCGTTTATTGCGACGAGTGTTGACGGTGTGCCGTCGGCTCGATAAGAATGAGGTGTGTGCGGCAGGTGTATCCACGAGTACATGGACGTGTACGCGGAGCTGGTGTCGCACGAGGCGAGCGAGCTGGTCAACTCTCCGTTCGGGGGCCGCTACTGCGGACACATAGCGCCTCGCCGCCGGATATCGCTGCACAGGGCGCTCGCCCTCGGCTTCTACACGGACCGCAACTACACCACCGCAGACCTCTTCTCCGGCAGATACACCTTCATCAACGACAGTAAGTACTCACAGGGTCGGAGAGGTCCTAGTCCAGGCATTGCGTATCGAGTGAGACCATTCGACACTGTTGACGGCACTATTGGTGTCATTACCTATGGCCTGCACCGAGGTTCCTACTCTCCCTTCTTCCATTCATTCACAAAATACTACTCGGAACATACACAAATCGCAGTCATTCGCGCAAAACAATATGCACGCAAATACACAGGAAACCAACGGGAAAACACCACAGTTTAATTTTACAAGAAAACTGTCCACCAGCCTAAAGACTGAGAAAAAGAAGAAGAACAATACACATTCCAGCCTTGAGGAAGGTTTACACAAGCAACGCATTCACATTGCTACAGCGGTTATAGAACATTATTATAGGAATAATATTTTTTTCAGGCATGTTGTTGCTTTAACTGCAATTACTTTTCTTTGCAGGCTTAATCAGCACCATAATAATATTAAATACATAAATTTTCCATTTACCTGCTATACAACGCTCTGATAAATTATTACGTTAAATTAAAATTGGGTATATCGGGTACATACAAATTTAAAATAATTAATTACTTACTTCCGTTTTCTAATTATGATTTTTTCATCTCGGAGAAAGCTGAAACTGACTGCACTGCGAAATTACTTTGTGCTTAGAGTGGGCGAAATGCTTAAGCAATTCGTAACCTGTATCACACTGTATCAGAAATTATGACACACTTTCCTAAATACAATTCACTTCACCAACTTTTTTATTCACTATGGCAAGGTCGTGTTTTCTTCTTCCTCCCAGCTAGTCGGCTGTTCGGCTAGTTTTAAGATGGCTGCACTTTACTAAATATAACTTTAGATATTCGTGGGTGAGCGTCCACAGATTGCTTATTTGAAAAAATACTTCTGTGGCCACTGAGATGAAGGTGAGAATAACAAAACAAGGACTATTACAGAGAATTGTTACTCAGTGCAGCAAACAGCATTAAAAGACGTCAGACTATGGAAAAACATGTGTTACGCCTTCTCTGTTACAGTTTTTCGAAGAAAAGAAATCTCAAGCTTGTGATATTGCAGAAAATATGTGCTGTTTCACGCGGCTCAATTCACGACATTCCCCAAGTCGTAGGGACGCCGTGATTTTGTTCGGCGGTCGACCTTGGGTTACCTGGATCAAGTGTGCGTGGTGGAAGAAATTTCATTACTCTGAGCCTAACCAGCAGAGTTTAAGTGGTTAAGGTGTAACAGTCGTCTGGATTAAATCGCATACTTTTCCTCAGTGCGTGTAGAATGACGGCAACGACACTGGTGATAGAGATTCGTCCGCAGGACGTAATATCTGGCCGCCCTCTAGTGCCTTTTGGTAGAACTAGGCCTAATGAGTGGCGCCTGTTATCCCCCAAATCCTTCATTCATCTTCATACATACGCAACTCACCACACACACCAAACGATAGCACAGTGCCAACATACCGGAATATTTAGGTACCCAGAGGAAGTAAAATGGCCAGCCGAAATTACTAGCCAGACCTAGAATTCCTCATGCGGAAGGAGTCAATTTCATTGATCCGTGCAGATGATAGCTCTATTTCAGCATAGGCGTTTCATTTCACTCGATACTGTGGTACTTAACTACTTTCTATACGATTGGTGTTGATCAAAATCGAATGCTACCTATATGTCACTTGGAGCGGGCTAACATCATTAGAGAGAGGCATCCATATTTTGGGTTTTCCATGGTTTACCCAAATCACTCCAGGCGAATGCCGGGATGCTTCATTCAGAAAGGTCATTCCTTGTCCCCAGTCCCATCCCACCTGTAATGACCTTAGCCATCGACGAGACGTAAAAAAAAAAAAAATACTTTCATGTCTGTTCACTAATATATGTTCTGTACACTACCACAACTCTCTTCAATCTCCAACCGTCTTCCCATGAATCCAATTACTGCCCCTTTTATCAAATCATTTATTGGATGTATTCTGCAGTAACTTCAAAGACAAATACAGCAGCCCTTCTTTACACCCCTCCCCCCTTTCAACTCCTGTATTTGATACCAAAAATGTGAATCCTATAGTACACTACCATATTCAAGCAATGGTCTTACCAAAGTTTCGTAACCCAATTGCTTCACTTTCCTGCACAACCCCTCATCACTCTCTCCAATAAGTGAAGTATTTTGAAACGCTTTGCTACTACCACTCTAATGTGTCCTGCCCAGTTGGATTTAATATCAAATGTTATTCAAGTATTTATCAGACAATGATAAGTATTTGCGCTGGGTGTGGTTTGTGGACAGTTGGTGTATGTTAGAGTGTTGGCGTGATGATGTCGCAGGCCAGTACGAAATCGGCACGCCCGTGCCCGACTCTCCGTGCAGCTTCACCGTGCACGCGTCCAGCAAGCGGCAGGGAGAGATCGTGTCTCCCACGTACCCGGGCTCCTACCCCAAGGACCTGTCCTGCAGCTACCAGTTCCTCGGGCTCTCCTCGCAGAGGGTCCGCATCGAGTTCAGGGACTTCGACCTCTTCTTCGGGGGACCGCAGTGAGTAGCTCAGCAGCGCATCAGTCTCTCCACTGGTTTCGTGCTATACTCCATTCCGGCCTATCTTGCACCAACTTCTTCATCTCAATATACCCTCAGAACCCATGATCTCAGTTGTCTGTCTCATATATTCTAATCTCTGTCTTCTTCTACACTTCTTACCTTCCACTGTTCCCTTCACTAACAAATTAACCAATTCTGTGTGTCTCAAAATATGACCCACCATCTTGTCTCTTCTTTCTAAAGACTTCTTTCCTCACCCATCATTTCCAAAACACATTCATTTCGCTGTTTATCTGTACACTTAATATCACATATCAAATGCTTCAATTTTCCTTCTTTCTGGTATTTCAGGCTTCGCTACTATAAAGTGATGTGTTCCACACACAGAGTTTTAAAAAGTTCTTACTAGCGCTATTCTGCTATTAACATTATTCCTGTTTCGGCCATCAGTTATAATATTACTTCCTAATTATCAAAATTCATTTATTTCTCTTATGGCATCCGATTCTATTTATTATATTTAATCTACTATTACATTTTATCGCTTTAGTCTTGATTTTGTTTATTTTTAGGTCTTAAACTGTCTCAATTTAAGAACTGTAGTCCCTGTTAGTGGCAACGTTAATCCACGTGTCAACTAGTAAACCGATTCATTGTCACTCCAGTTCTCATTCTGGGACCCCGTGTCTCGCTTTTATTTCGTTTTTCACTTCTACTCCCCCCATCGCCGTTTACTAAATGGGATAAATCGTATGCGTTTGATGATTCCGCACGAGAACTACTGCTTGCGAAACATGAATTCTTATTACTGTACCAAATATTCGAACCTAGCTGTTTTACGTAACTTTTGTAAAACATTCAGAAACATAGGCTACTCATCACATGGCTTTTCTAAATCACGGATTTTCTAGTTTTAGTTTATATTTCAGTTGATAAAACTGGATGTATTAAAACGAATCTGTCAACGAAAGAACGTTCAAAAACAATGTTCTCATTTGCGATATATAGCAACTAATTATTTTTCAATGCAGTCATATTTTTTATTATATCCATATCCGAGTAACTAATATTTACAGACACATATTCGCAGACACGAATCAACATCAGTGGATTAAAAGCGATGACTGCAGTAGCTGTAAAGCGATATCTCCTTCCTTAATTTAAAAAAATTGCCTAAAATATTATAAATAAGAATTCTACCAGTAAACAAACATTTCAAACTATGTAGAAAGTGTTTCAGTCATAGAATCATACCGCAAAATAATGAAAATGAAATTTCCTTCCAGAGTCATAACGGTTTTAGTAAAAACGTTCAAATTTGATGAACTCAGTTTGAATTAAGCTAAATAAATAAAAACTATATATGCCGTTAGTCCCATTGTAATGAAATATGCTGCCATTATTAATATATTGAATTTTTTACTATATCTCATGAATTTTTTGTTGGGTTCAGTAAGTTTAGAAGTAAATGGACTTATTACAATCAAGAAAAACTAAAATCTGACCAAAGTTAACTACCAATAGGAATTTTAGTCTACATTTAAACTCTAGCGTTTGCATAAAGGCTACCAAGTAACTGTGAATAGTTTATTACTTATACATCTTAGTTACTTTAATTGAATATTTGATACTAAATGCATCCAGAACTATTACTAAATGTTCAGATGTCAATAAACGACTGCAAGAATATTACAATTTAAGCAAATAAACTAGAACTAGCATACCAACTGACTAAAAATACATACAATAAGAAGAATATTTCAAGGAAAACTAAAATCATACACTACAACACAGTAATCAAACTAGGTCTGTACGCTTCAGAATGTTTGTTCTCTATGAAAACTGGAGAAATAGAAGAGGTAGAGAAAAGGGAAAAGAAAATCTTGAGAAAAAATTGGTGACCATTAGAAATTGAAAATGGTGAGTTTAGACACCGGAGGAATGAAGATCTATACAAAGAAGAAGAAATTTAAAGGATGTCAGACACGATCAGAAAGAGGAGAATCAGTTTTTTTGGTCATATAATGAGAATGGATATCAACAGATTTACAAAAAGAATTTTCAATCATATTTTCAAGAGTAAGGAGGGCAACCAGTGGATCCAAGGAGTAAAGAAAGATTGAGATCGGAATAACAGAAGATTTAATACAAGATAGAGCAACCTTTAGGAGATTTATCCAAAATTTCAAGGGTTTCCAGGAGAAGGAGAAGAGTAAATGTAGTAACATATGGACGGAAGAAAGGAGGAAACAACAAAGTGAAAGAAGGATGAAGAACTATTGGAAGTCGTGAAAAGAAGGATTGAAATGAATGCATGGGATTACTTTTCGTGTCCTTAGATGGCCGATATCGAAGAGAAGAAGAAGCGCCAGAGCAAAGTAGATTCTGTGAGAGGAAATTGAACTATATATCGGATGGGACAGTATTAACTTTTTTAAGTTAAATTCTTGAATTCTTTGCCATCTCAAAGCCAATAAATTAATTTCACAATAACATCAAAAGAATTAAATTTCAATTTGTCGGAGGAAATTAACATAGAGGTAAACGGAAATACCTCCCGAAGATTATACGTGACGCATCTTGAACACTGGTATTGCACATTATTTTTTCTTCATGAAACATCGAAAACACTAACTGGCACTTACGAACAAACGTTGATTCCCGGAATGATTGAAACTTGATGGTAACTATGTGGCTTCACTGGTGATAGAAGGAACAGGGGACGAGTAGTAAAGAGGTTTCAGTGGCCAAGAAGGTCAATGTGTATATAGAAGAAAACACGTCTAGCGAATTAAAGAGACGTTTCATTAACAGTTTCACTATGTTCAAGGAGGATACTGGTACAGGAGATTAAAGCACTGAATCTACATACTGTAATAAGAAGGTGAACAAACCGAATAAAATGTTATGGAGGGAATATAATAGATTTTGGTAGACCAGACCAATAGCGAGAACTTGAAACAAATCATCAGGAAAGTGGGAAGAATATTCTAACCATACAGGGATCATTAGGTGACGCAGCTAGAGATTTCTATGCTGGTGTTTGGAAACTATGGGGCAAACAGGGAATTCAGCATTGAGGGATACGTATGAGGAGAACTAAAGTCGGATAAGATAAAGACTCTTGGATTGTTAGGTATTGTCAGGGTTGGTAGGTGAAATAATTGAGGAAGGAATTGTCCCGCCAAATTAAGAATGAGCAAAGTAAGAAGTTAAAAACTGATCCCGAGAATATTACGCCGAATCTGGAATGGTTGAAAAAGTGTGAATGGAATGATGTATATAATACATTATCAGAAGTGTTAAATATACGCGGAATTGATTTTTATTTGTTTTTTTTTTTTCTTAGTCCATTCGATACCATAATTGGTCAAAGTGAAGGTAGCGTGGGTGAGAGAGTATGTACTAAAAGGTTATTTAAGTTGAGTCTACAGACCTGTTGTATATGGGAGTATTATATTTAACATAAAAGTAAGGGGATCGTCAACGACTGACTTTATGGGTATGTTTCAGGAATTGGCGGTGTGCCAGAGGGGAAATTTACATTTAGATATCAGCATAGAACGCACATGGAAAGTTATATAATAAAGGAGCTAGGTTGGGAGGCTACTAGAAAGTGGGAGACGAATAAAAATAAGACTTATTTTGTCAACGAGAGACGTGGAAACATAGATATGAGACTAAAAATTCGAAGTAGTACGTGGAAGTGTGAGAAAGGAATTTCCGTAAATTAGTAGGCCTACTTGTCAGAAATAAGGGAATGGAGAAGTTTACATTTGCAGTTAATGTAACGATCGAGTGAGTATGTTATTGTGGAAATTACTTAATAGTATATCTCAAATAATTCAAAGAGAAAATGCACCTGTAGCGAAAGTAGGTAGACTGCATATGGAAATTGGCACCGAGGCCTAATCTCCACGAATGTATTTTATACTAGCATTTGTCTGCTGATTCGCGCGCGTGTGTTTTGGTATGTGTAAAAATTCTTTAACGATTTTATTCTGTTATCAAATATTTACGTCGAGAAGCATTAATTCTAAAGGTCTTCTTAAAACTTTCCTCTTTTTTCTCGGTTTTCATACTGATGTCCGAGAGTTTTGTGTAATTCATATGTTATTGTAATACAGTTTATGAAATAGTAGAAAAGCTATCTGAAAAATTAACTGTACTAATTCCTAGACATAATTAGTGTGCGAGGTAAAAAAAAATGGTTTAGAAAGGGTTTTATTTTTATGATATAAGTGCAGCAATGTTTAAGAGAAATAAGATGTTGCCTGTACTTAGTAGGTCGCGCAATGTAATGCCACTGTGAGCCATTTTTAAATGCTGATCCGGAGGACTATATGGTTTATTATTATTATTGATTTAATTGCTATGAAGCTAACGCTCTGGTGGCAATTCCCCTAGTCATCTAATTACCACTTTTTAATTATTTTTTTTAACATTTTCTTTTCAATTGGAGTGTTAAATCCCTCCTCCATTTACTTTTCTGATTTACAAATTTTAATTTTAAAGTCCTTAAGCGATTTTGGTAAATTATTCCACATGCATTATTCTTAATTTTTTGACCAATACCCCGTCACCAACATAGTCCCTGTACATGTCCAACACTCTTTTCGCCTTCCTCCTTTTCGCCAATGACTCCCAATCCAGTTCCTCTTACTGTGTCTCGGGTGCCGAAAATTTATAACGTTATAGCAGTTACCTCTTGGAAGAGTGTAACAGTATAAGAGACTTCTTTATTAATAATTAGAGTATTCTATCATTACCGTGGCGCCACAATATGATGATGAATTCTTATAGAACTCGACGAAAAAATCGAAAATAAACAATAAATTTTTTATATCTCCCTTTGTTTTAGATGTCAAAAATCAGTTATGGGTATAGTTCCTTGTGCTTTTGGTGACGTTTCTTCTGGTCCAGGCCGTTTTTCATCCTAACAACAACCACTATAATTCATTTCCACAGTGAATTTTTGATGGATTTTGTTTGGTGGTGCAGTCCAGATCTCACCCTCACCTAATCATTTTAGGGATAAAATATCTCGAGAACTGAGTGAGATACCAAAAATATATATATTCTTTATTTTAGATTTCTCTCGTCGAGTTACATCCAAATTCATCATTTGGTTATGGCGAAATTTTTCTTCTGGCCCAGGCACCATTTCAACCTAACCACGTCAATTTTGAGATTCGATATCTCGAGAACTAAGCGAGGTATCAAAAATAATAATAAATAAATAAATATATTATTTGCTTTCAATTTGTCTTATCGAGTTACAGTACATTAGAAACCTGCTGCGCCATGGTTATTGTAGAATCTCCCAATGAGACAATAAAAATTTAAACGCTCTGTACAAAAAAATTCAGTAATATTTATTTTTCTGGAACAGAATTTTTTTTTTTTTACTGTTGGGATATTGGTTTTATTTTGATGATATGTTGGTACGATCAATTATTTCTGTTATAAAATAGAAATTTACGCGGTGTAACATGAGATTTTAGGGTGCCTAATTAATTTTTTATTTGATTGGTTATATATTGCTGTCGTCATTAACTGAATAGCATGTATAATGATAAATATTAAAAAATTAGGATTATGAAGTTATTTTATAGAAAGAGCAGTTTATTTTACTGTTCGTGGTTTGAACAACAGCAAAAAGTTGTACACACGTGCCTTGGGTGATATTAATCAGGAATATTTGCACATTAGAGCCACCAAATATATATTAATCGATAAAGTCAAATCAAAATATGGGCAGTTCTGTGGAAGTTAGTTAGGTAAAACTACGAATTGTTACCTATTGATATTTATGGTAGTTGTTTCACAGACTTCTTCGAGAAAAAAACTGTTTTTTGTATCCAGAACGATATGTAAGCAAGAATTTTGATGTCGTTTATTGTCAGCGGGAAGACATATTGCACCAGAGACAAATTTTTTAACTGTTTACCAGAGACAATATATGTCTACCACATTAGTAATCTACCGCATTTTGCATCGCAACTGACCTGTTACGATGCAAGTAAATGCTGATTATGTTTGTTTCAAGTATTCCATTTATTTTAAAGTACTGCGGTCCGGAAAACTGAATAACAGAAGCAAAAAAATAAAACGTAATCCTATGTTTTGTCAGATTTATGCGAAAGGAGTGAGTGTCTGAAAGTGCATAATGATCCATGACCCACAATTTCCCCAATATGAAGGTTTTTAATTGCTTGCTTCTTTCCATGGTACATATAAGTCATTAGCTATTTCCGCAGATTTTGATTTGAACCATTAGCTCTAAAAATTTGAAAACCCCGTCCAAAATGCTGCGGTATTTTTTGCGGGGATCCCATTCAAATAAAGAGACACACGAAGCTAGCTTACAGATTTATAATAGTATATATAGATAGATTGACGACTGTTTTAGTGTCTAGTAGTGTAGCACTGTGGTGAGGGATGTACGTGTGTTCGCAGCTGCCCGTTCGACTACGTGAAGGTGTACGACGGCCCGACGAACGAGTCTGCGGTGATAGGCACGTACTGCGGCCAGCAGCGGAACCTGGTCCTCTACTCGTCCGAGGCCGCCATGCTCGTCACCTTCGTCACGCTGCAGAGGACGGCCAACACGCAGAACAGGGGCTTCAAGGGCATCTTCGAATTCAGCGAGAGCTTCGTCAAGCTCGGTCAGTATCTCCCAACTACTCAGCCTAGCAAAAAGAAAAAAGAAATTGAAGCACCCAGAAGGAGAGGACGAAACGAAATGAAACTCCACCGGTTGATACAATATGCGAGGTTATTTCACTGATTACAAAATCGATTCAAATTTACAGAGACCACTCATGAGTATAACGTTGCACCACCTCTGCATGAACTGATTCGGTATCATAAAGCATTTGCAGCCTCTCCTGATGTAGTACGGAACCGCGTCATCGCGGATCACAATGCGACGCCATTCGTCGGTTACGCACAACCTCGAATGAATATCATTGGTGACCCGGGGAGAGGTCCCATTCTTCCGATGTTTAGGAGAGGAACAGCGCTGTTACTCCTGGTGTCGTGATGTGGGAGCCGTCGGTTTTGACTTCAGGTGTCACCCCTCTTACGATAGTATTGTGCTGCCATTTTTCAACAGGACAATGCTCATCAACACATGGCACGAGTCGCTATGAGCTGTCTGCGTGATGTTAAGGTTGGCCAGCAAGACTCCCAGATCTATCCTCGACGGGACATGTATGCGACCAGCTTCGACGTCACCTCCGTCCCAGTGCCAGTCTTCCAGATGTTGAGGACGAGTAACAACACATGTGGGTCAGTTTGCCTCGGGAGATGATACAACGGCTTTATGACGCCCTTCCAAACCAAATCGGGGCATCCATCCAGGCCAGATTAGGTGCAACATCATACTGATAAGTTGGTTCATAGTGCCAACTTATTTGAATATTTGACTCGATTTTGTAATCACTAAAACAACATCACATTCCCTCTCAACCTGCGAAGTTTCATTTGGTTTCCTCCTCCCCTTTTAGATGCATCACTTATTTTGTTTGGTGGTGAATTAAGACCAAATACTCTCTTCTCAATTAGGTATTATTTATGTGCAGGAAGTACTTATGGTTTGTAACAATAACCATAATGTAACTAAGATAAGTATATACTTGTTTACAGCATATCTGAGATGACTATTCACTTTTGACATCTCTACCTGCCGTTTTGATTTAGACAGCGAGCCTCTATTTGAATGCGAAATTCAAGTCATAAAGTAATCAGTTTTTGTAGCTCAAAAACATGTACATTCGCTGTTACATTCCTTCGTTAACGAGTCATTTTTCACTTTGAGAGGTTTATCAAAACAAATAATTAAATTGTGTAACGAACAGAGAGAAACACGAAAAAAGAACAACAGGTGACTGCTACATAATTCTTCGATAATTTTAAAAATTTAGATGAATCTTGTTAAAAAACGATGTTGCAGTTATCAATCCTTACAACACTACACACTGAGCGTTGTGGGTGAGCGGTTAACGCTCTGGCCTCGCATTCGGGAGGTTCGAATCTCCGTCCGGGCTTCCAGATTTGGGTTTCCCACGGTTTCTTCAAATCAACCCAGACGAATGACGGGATGATTCCTTCAAAAATGTCAAGGCCGAATTCCTTCACGTCCCTAGTACTTTCCCGCCCCTAATGACCTCGACGTCGACGAGGCGTAAAGCCATAAGTTAAAAAAAAAAAAACTACTCCAGCGCACTAACCACAGTGTTGCTGGAGCAGTGTATACGGAATAGTAGGCTTGTTTGTTGTTCTGCTTTCCTGACAGCACATTCAGTAGTTCCTTATTCAAAACATGTCACTTACTTAATGAAAAATATATATTCAGTGAAATCATAACATTTATGAGGAATGTAACGACACATTCAGTGATTGGTGCTCATTACGAATCTGGAAACTGCAATGGCATTACATTCTATGAGAAGCATGCCAGGTTTGCATGCACAAGAGAAACACAGCTGACCACTTTAAACTCTGGCGTTTGCCGGTAAGAAACATTATTTGTGTTCCATGCAGAAAAGGATATTAGAATACTTCGCCGCACAATGAAGGGACGACGTTGAACACATACATTATCAGTATCGAAAAGTCTAAGAACTTTCAAATTTCGCCAATAAACATGCTCCTCGTCGATCTTGGCTCTCAGTTCATTGACATGAAAAGTGCGTGACGGCTTGTCCCACCAAGTGGTCAAAATTTAATGCAAATAAATTCCTCAAGCAGGCAATATGCTATGATTAGTCGGTGCTTTCATTGATATGTTTGCAAAAACTTATTTACTGTAAGATGATAAGAAAAGAAAGGCTTATTTCTCTCTGACTCAACAGGATTTCTGTCCTGTCTCTCGACGTTCAGAGAATATGACTTGGTTCTCGTTTGAAGGCAAACAGCGCATTCAGTTCGTCTCAAGTCGGTAAGGCGCCTTATGTCATGCAGCCTACGATGAGCTGTGGTATTCGCTGATGGAAACGGACGCAGAGTCTAACCGTCATGGTTACGGAGAGACATCTAATCGGTAAACCAGCAGAAATTAGTACGAACGAAATGTTATGGTGTATTCAACCATGCAGTACCAGCCGAACAACGATCCTGAGGTGAAATTGTCCCAAACAAGCTGGAAGATTTTAAAAAAGTTTCATTTAGTTGCAATAATTTTAATCCTGAATGTCAAGCTTTGGAAACTGAATTCTTAATGATCAGTAAATTAATTATTTCTTTCTTTATTTGATAAACACTAATCTACTATATAATTTCCTAAGCTCACTTATTCACTCACCTCAATAGCTATTGGCTGGAGAATGGTGTCACGTTTCAGCATTCGCTCTCAAAACAGCGACCAGAGATACCATTAGAAGAAATTCGTGGTTATGTCCACAATTTAATAACGAAGCAAGTGCTACCAAATTAATTGCCATAATACATTAATTAAGTTTGCTTTTCGTAGAATTTCATAGTTAAAAAAAATTTGATAAATTTTTTGTCTCGAAAAAACGTGGATTTGCTTTTCAGTAACATGTTGCTAATAAAAGCATCTTAAAAAAAAAAATTACTCATCGTCTCTTCTGTAACCACGAATGCCAAATGCCATTCAGGTTTAGTATAAATTTCAATTTAATTAAAACTTTCACTAATGTTGTTGCTTGACCAAAGTTTATGCATTATGGTTTATTTGCTTTTTAGGTATCTTATTGACCACTTTCATTAATTGTCTTTGTTCATGTTTGTTGTACGTGCGTCATTAGGTTATTTTAAGTGGACATCAGACCAAATATGTTACCGAATCAACTATTCTGGTAATTCATTTCTTCGGAGTTGCTCAATTGTTTAATAAAATGGAATGTGTATTAAGTTCTCTGCCCGTTACAGATACTATGACCAATGATTACATAATAGTGTGTGCCCAGACTCAATAAAAAAAAGGTCATGCTTTCGAAGCAAACAGGAAGTTTTTACATTTTGTAGAGTGAACTTTAAGAGTCAAATACAAGTCAAGTTTGTATTTAAGCAATTATACGATTGAGCTATCGTTCCCGTTCGTGCTTAATACCTACCTCTATTAATGCCTCTGAGTTATTGAAGCTCAGAAATTTTATTCACCTGATGCTAAGATTAAATTTGATCAAATCAGGTCAACCTGTCATAATCTTTCATCCTAAAAACTGGAACTATTCTAGACCCTTGAAGATACCCAAAAAAACTATTACTGGCTTATACTAATTAATAATAAACGACGATCAAAAATATGTGACTTCAGTTTTGCTACCAAACCATATGCCATTTTACATAGGACTTATTCATTCAATAAAAATGTGAGGTAATTTGAAGATGAAAGTTTTGTATTCCTCTTGCTCTTTGTTTTGTGTAATAACCAAAAGTCGTCATGTGGATATTCTTTAACTAATGCGTTCATTTTATTCGTAATGTTGATTTTCCCAACACAGACTCAAGAATATGAAACCATAAAATACAAATTACATGGAAGTAACATACTACCGTGGAAGAGGTTCAGCTTACAGTAGAGGGTCAGATATTCAGATCCCTCACTTGAATGAAGCCTTTCTCTCGGCGATGCATAGCTGTGTCGTTACACGTGCATTTGGTCTACTTTTTTTTATTGAAGTTTATTAAACATTACAGGCACGGTACTAGTCAGTAGTCAGCATAGCAAAGTAGAAAATATACGGTTACATATTGAGGGCAATTGCTTCCCAGTTTCTTGTAGTCCACGATGAGTTGGTTTTCTCTAAAGTCTCTATCGTTACTGTTATCTGAGCGATTATTTCGTTGAGTTGGATTTAGAGGCATAAGCTACTTGTAGATTTTGCAGAAGCTATATAATCGGCCGAAGTTATACTTTAGTTTCTTCATATAATGGAACGTTCCTTTGGAAATCCTTTGTCTTTTTCACAATTTCGGAGGCAGGGTCGATGTGTAAGGAGCTGTAACAAGTTTATTTTAGCACTCACACCATACTGCTCCGTGGAAAGGAGGGATAAAAACATATTTTGTAGAAATAATAATATGCATGGTCTTTTATAATGCGCAGTAACGGATTTTTTCGTTAAAATTTATCTCTTATCTTTCTAAGCCAACTTTAGTTGTTATAAAGAAAGTGGAAATCTATTTTTTTTTAATGCTATCTACTTCTCTGCGTTTCCTCTTCGCCATAAACTCGTAAAGTACCCTTTGTAAGTTTTGAAATTCATCAGAGAGCGGGCTTAATATACATGTAAATGCGCTGTATTAAACTTGTGAAAAAAATCACCTCTTTCACCCCAATGCAAAGTTTGAAGTGTTAGTACTAACAATGCAGCTCACTGAACTAAAAAACACTATAGTCGTCAACAGTTCTTACTAACAGTGGATAAAAGTTTTACTTTTTCCATGGTGAATACACCTACGTTATCAATGTAAACCACTGGCTCGGCAAACAGTCCGTAATTCATGTTTTTGGTACCTAGGAATGCCGTTCGTTGAATACAATGTCATAGTCTTCAAAACATTTTATATATTACAGTAGTCATTTCGGTAATAAACAAAGACAGCAAAACAAGACAAAAACAACTGTTCTCATACGAAATTCAGTAAATCTGGTGAGTCAGAGTCTATGTATGTTCTTGTTCTATTAATAACCACCATTTCTGTCATTTCAAAGCTTATTTATTTATGCCAATAATAGTGAGAAAAAAATTATTTCAGTCAATACGAAAATGAGGAAGGGTATGGGAAAGAAACCTGTCACTTGCAAGAAATGAAGAAAGGTCAGCGACATCATAAAACTTCCAAGACGAAGACACCTGACAATATTTCTGGTTAAACCTTAACAATGTTTAAGAAGAATTAGACCAATGGTAACGGGTTAGAATGCATGTTCATCTATTCCTATGTGTATATAGGTCCCTTTTCATCTTTGGAATTGCTGAGTTAACTAGTCACCATACCAATTTGACATAATGGTCTTTGTATTATAATTTTTATTTCTTTGTCAACCATTAAATATGTGTGTACTGAAACCTTCTACTTTTTTACAAGACTATGTCTGTTAGTGTTAGAAAGATTTTCGTAAAATTCTTGATTTAGTTGTCACGCATTACTGTTGTTCATGATTTAGATAGTGTTCTTTGTTTTGTTTTACTGCTTCTATTCTTTTTGACACAAGATAGTTTTTTTCTGTCGTTGCTACTACTTTTCGTGACCATCGACACCTTTTTTATAATTTATTCATATTTTTACCATGCCATCAACATTTCTTCAATTTTGTTTTGCTACAAGGACATATTATCAGTACATAGTTGCCTACTTATTACCATTCTATAAACCTTGTTACCTCTACAAACAAGCTGGATTTCAGTGGAGATATCAATACATGTTTCTTATGAATATCTTTTATTAAAACCACCTAATTTCAATGTGGTTATAAATATTTTAATCTTCACTTTCTCAACTGATCAAGGATCTTGTGCTAATTAACATAATCAAACGGTTTTTTGATATTACAAATACTAACACTGTGAACTTATGTTTCTTGACTTCTATTATTAACAAAACCAGAATCTGGTATCCGATACGCAAGTTTTTCCTAAGCTCTAATATTGATTGATGCGTGATGTCTCTTCAGTTTTCTATCCACTTCTTCCGTAATCGGTTTAGTTAGTAAATTTTATGGTTTCGGCGCCAAATTCATTCAATAGTGGGCTTAACATTTTTCACCTCAACTTTCTTCTGAAGAGTTATAAAAATCAGTGTTTTATGAAAACTTTCCCACGTATCTCATAGCTACCTTAATTTAATTTAACTGAGACGGACCGCACGCTCCAGTGACAATTTCCCTATACACACATTTTTTTCATTTCCTGTACTCACCATTTTTGCCCTCGTCAAATTTCAACTTTAAATTTTTTAAGTGTTTTTGGTCAATTATTCATCATTTCTGTAAGTAACTTATTCCAACCCCCGACCCGCTTGCCTACGAAAGAAAATCTTCTCACATTCTTGTGCCTGAAATTGAATGCCAGCTTGTGGTCTTGGTGTTCTTTTCCCTTCCATGCACTATTCCTAATTCTTACACCAATATCTTTCCAAGCCTCATCACCAATACCCCTTCCACCTTCCATACTACAACGACTCTTTTCAACCTCCTCCTGTCTTCCAGTGAATCCCATTCCAGCTCACTTATTATATTGGTTACCGATTGTGTTCTGCAGTAATTTCCAGAGATAGATCTAGAAGCTCTTCTTTGCACCTCCTCCAACTCATGTATTTGATACCTAAAACGTGGGTCCCATACTACACTACCACATTCAAGCAATGAACTTTTTGAGTTCTGTCTGAATACTCGATTAATTCCATCTTGATCTACAAAATATTTATATTATTGACAAAATTTTTCGTTTTGAAACAGAAATTTAGGTACTGTTTAATGGTCCAAGGACTCATTTCTTATGTTCAGTGTTTCCTTACTAGCGTTACTTTTGTCTTCCTTAACTGTTTTCCACTATTCAACAGTCGAATTTCCTTCAATTTTTTTTCTATTTGATCTGAGTAATTTCCAAGGCCCTTGAACTTCAATCTGCACTTCCTAATTATCAGTTCACATCGACATCTATTTCATAATTTGCTGAGTGGATTGCTTTTTTAATGTTTTAATGTTTTTATTCACCAGTGAGTGTCATATATATCTATAAAACTAAATCCGGGCATACTGGTTCCAGAAAAACTCAAAAACTATTGCGCAGATTTCGATGGGGTCTGCATCGTTTCAAAGACTAGAATCCCAACTTAAATGTTTGCGTCAACAGTAAGTGAAAATATGAACGCATTGCGTGAAATACCAACTACATGCATACGTCATACTTCGTAAAAAAAAAAATAACACAGCCGTATTATCGCATGTAACGTTTCCTACTTTTAAATTTTGGTTTTTAGTTTTTAAACCCCATAGATGGCCTTATTGAATGCGAAAAGGAGACTACATACAGTGGAAAATATACAGTAACATGATTATTTATTTGGTTACTTATTATTAAGAGCCTGGTGAATATGAAATTAACTATTAATAGTCCTAGTTTTATAGCTGTGTTTCCATAGGAATTAAAAACATGCTTTTAGGTTTATTGTGTTGGTTCAGGGCATTTCATTTATGACGCGACCGCGCGCACGGGAAAAATCGCCCGGGGCAGCGCCGCCTTGCTTGCCGGGAAGTCCATCGCCCGTGCTCCAAAACGCCTCATGCGAGCGCTGATTTCTTACCTTATAGCACGTGATGGAAATGTTGGCCATCGGCTTCAATACACGGTTGACTATTCTAATCATGTTTTGGCTAACTCTCTGCAGTGTTTGTGAAGAAATATTATTAATTTTAGTTCTTATGTTCTCCCTAAGTTCCTCTTCCGTAGGAGGATTTGAATCATAAACACGATCTTTTAGGTAATCCCACAAAAAGAAATCACGAGGGGTCGTGTCTGGAGAACGCGGAGGCGACGACTGATAATTTGATTCTCATTGTAAACACGCTTTAAAGCATGCATAGAATTTTCGGCTGTATGGGGAGTTGCACTGTCTTTTTGAAAATTACCGTAATTTCTTTCATCTTCTGTCAGCTGTTCAAAAAAGGTATTTAAAATATTGTCAAAATAGCGAGAAGATGTAATTGTTTCAGTAAAAAACACTGGTCCAATAATTCGCCTCGCCCCAATTTCACACCGAACTCCAACTTTCACATCGTGTCGCGGCTGTTCGTGGATAAGGTGTGGATTTTCTGTACTCCAGTACCGACTGTTTTGACTGTTTACGCGTCCACTTAAATAAAAATACGCCTCTCATGTGCAAAATGTCAATTGCGGGTCCAGCTCGCCATCGTGCACATCAGCGCACGCAGGAGGCGTTCCCGAGCACGGGCGATGCGCCGTGTGACTTCCCGGCAAGCGAGGCGGCGCTGCCCCGGGCGATTTTTCCCGTGCGCGCGGACGCTTCATAAATGAAACACACTGTACTATAAAATATGTCCCAGATGTTAATGATTCACACACAGGTAAAAATAAAAAATAGGCCCCTATAGGTTACTGGTCCATAGAATTATTTTTGTCAATTTAGTGGTCCTCGGGTTGAAAAAGGTTCTGAAATCCTGCGAACAGTAATTCTTGATGAAAGTACCACCATTTTAGCGTCCATTAGACATGTAAGTGAAAATCATAAACGATCTCGGAGACAAAGTGAGCAGCACTTTGAGATTGTTCGCTGATGGTGCGGTTATCTATAGGAGGGCAGATTGGTTAGAATTTCAGCGCAATCTGGTGGTTAAGGTGCGACTAATACCAACGTGCACAAAATTATAAAAACTACAAGGCAATGTGCGTAACTAAAAAAAAAATTTAAAAAAATCCATTTGTTCAGAAATACAAAGTAAACAGATTAGTTATTGATGTACTAGATTCTGTGAAACATTTAAACGTAACAGCACAAAGGAACATGAAATGGGATTTGCACATTAATTAGTATAGGTAGAGCTAATTCTAGACTGCGATTCATAGGTCGAATCGTGAAAAATTGTAATGCACAAACATTGAAGATAGCGTATGTGCATTCGTAAGGGGTTAATTGATATTATACCCAAAGTACAGGGAAGAGCCGCTCGATTCTTGACAGCTTGTCACAGTCCTTACGAAAGTGTCACAGAATTTTTTAATGTATTGGGCTGGGAGTCTCTGATAGATAGACTATGCAAGTTTAGTTTGAACTTATTGGTGAACGAGTGCGGTGAAATATTTCGTCCACCAACCTATTTGAGTCGCAATGACTGGAAAGATAAGATTAAAGAAATAAGGTGCCGCAATGAAGCTTACACGAATTTTTTCTTCCCTCGCACCATTCGGGACTGTAATGCATAGCAAAGAGATTGGTTTTTGTGCTGAGAACCCTCTGCCACCCACAATTTTGTGAACTGCGGAGTATATATGTAGATGTATGAATGGAAGACTTAATGCGATATCGAACTCTTCACACAAACCTTTTCGCAAAATGTTTAAGTCACTTTGTTGTTACTAGAGCAAAGATGTCACATATGTATGACACAGGCGTACAAGCATGCAAACATCAGGGGAACGCAGCGAAAACAGCTTCAGATAACTTAAAACGCGAATATATTTAAAACTAGTGATGCAACGAAATTGTAAGAGTACCGGTGGTCTGTAGAATGGAATAACTTTTATCTGATATCGGTTGATCTCCAAGCTCCCTGGAATATATTTTGATGATTTGTGTTATACCGAGTGCCAAGGGCTGATCCAGGATTTTGGTTTGGGGGGGGGGGGCTTGAGTGGACTTTGGTTTGGGGGGGGCTTGACTTAAGTGAATTTTGGTTCAGAGCGCTTGCAATTTAGTTTTGGGGAGGGCTTGAGTCAGCCATGGGGTAGTCTTTATAGCCTCCTCGGGCCTCAAACCCATAGAGCTAAAAAAAAAAGTCTTCAAAATTACAATGTCGGGTGTGGACCTAGATACTTTTGGGGGCATGAGCCCCCTAGCACCCACCCCCTGGATCCGCCCCTTCCGAATGCCTTATAAGATTTCTTTGTTTAATGAATCTAAGAAATAACAAATAGCATTCGAAGACAAATTATAATGTGTTAAATCGAAGTCAGAGATTTTATAACTATCGAATTTAAACTTTTTCCTACTTTCAGAATGTAAATAGAATGAATGTTGATAAATATGCCAGCTATTAAAAAAAAAAAAAATAAAAAAAAAAGTTTATTTTTAATCCGCAACCGATTGCGGAAGTAGTGGGAGGAAAATTGAAATCTGCACGATTCGTTTACCAACTGTAGCCATTCACGAAAATTTGCATTGCACAATGTCTTTTGAAATTTGAGAAAGTACTATTAATAGGTGATTTTTTGCTGTTGACATCCCATTCGTTTCTTTGCGCCGAAAAAAGAATTACTCTGCTGAAAATTAATCAACAAAAACTTACGCAATAACAAGTAACTACGTTGAATTAACAAATGAGAGAATGTGTTCAGTTATCTAAATATCAGCCATAATCAGACTTATTCTATTTATTACAGCACAAGTAAACGCTCAGGAAAAAATCGCGGATGAATGGAAGCACCAAAACTGGTTAAAAAAATTCTGTGTGTAATAAGCCAATGCGCAAGTACAGAAAAGTAACCCATATAAAAATATTTTAAGCCATATTTTTAAAAGTTATTCATAGTTTTATGTAACTCTAAACTTCTTAATTCCCTTTGCCCAACACTAATAAATAGATCTTCCATATAATATCGAACAATTCAGTCAGCAATCATATTTATTTCGTAGTGCCAAACGGTAAATTTCCTCGTATCCTTGAAATATCGCGGCATAAAAGACTGACAAAAAATGGAGATCGGAAGCATGTCCTTACGTTATCGGTATAGATGAAAATGCAATATTGGTGCCTCAACTAAGATACCTGTGACGACTCTTCATGTTACTTGGTCTAGCATCAGGCTGGTTGGACGAAAAAAAAAAAAACAGAGCAGTTTAAACAATTCACAAAAAAATTTGGGCAGTAAAAATGTAAATAGCTGAATAATGATGATTATTGAGCATAATTCTTATAAAATTAATACTTAGATTGCCTTAAGCGCACGAAGGAAGTTGTGTTGTTTCCGGTTTTAATTATTTGCGTGTCGACTGCTCCCTACAGCTGCCCCTGTAAGTGCTGTCTGTATTATTATTCTGTGATCGAGTTAGCCAATCGAATTACAGAAAACTATTTGTGTGTGTGTGTGTGTTTTTTTTTTTTTTTAAGGGGGAGGGGGGGTAGCATTTAACTGTGATTAGTCGACGACCAAAAGAAACATTGTTTTTTTTTTTTATTTTATGTTCAGCAATACAAAAATTGAGCTCTCACCACTGATACCTCAGGCCGACAAACAGGTATTTGCTTAAATATTTTACATATATAGTATTTACAATAAAGTAAACGTTTGTTGCCGTAAATCCTTAAGTTTCCATATTGCCGTAGCCAGTTGTTTCCGTTTGTCACTAGGAACTGTTCACAGTTTTGCTTTCACACGCACTTTGGTACTGAAAAATCAAATAGATTCTTTTTCGTAATAATAATAATTCAGCGTGGTCTCTGTCGTAACCACCTTAACCGATCCTGGTAGTCCTACCGGGTACAGGGGACGACGGAAGCGTTCGGACTTACCTCACATGTGCCAGAAGTGAAGGTCGGGTTAAGAGGCTATGTAAATCCCCACCGAGACTGGGTTTTCGAACCTGGGACCTTCTGCTCCCCAGTCACACGCCTTAACCACTAAGCCACCAGACCACTCTTCTTTTCCGTTGATCAAGTGTATTAAAGAATTTATAAGTAACTAACCTATAATTACTGTGAGGTGTGCTTTTCTGATAAATATTTATCAGTATCAGGTTTCACTAAATTCCGCAATTCTACTGTTTTCACGGAACATAAGTGCGACGCTAAAGATACGCTGAGAAAATAGAAGCCACAGAAAGTTACTCTTGTTTGATGTTAAAACACGGTGCTAACCTGAAAATATATGTTCTTTTAGGAATCTTTTATTTTACCCACCACAGTAATTTCCTAACATTACGACAAAAAAAAAAAAAAAAAAAAAAAAAAAAAAAAAAAAAAAAAAAAAAACACACACACACACATTTCTACAACTGACGGGTACAAAAATTGTTGGTTACCATCTCTTCTTATGTTATTCGTACCGTGCTGACAGTAATCTGGCTACTTTAATTAGATATGTTTCAGTTTGCTGAGCTCGACTAATTGGTGCGTTCACTCGTCAGTGAGGAAGGTTTTCAAACACGTAAGAACGAAGACTTTCCCGGCGTATGACTGCAATGTAGTCTTCACGGGTGTACCGCCGGATAGTGTTGTGGAAACACAATATTTCGACGGCTGGCTCTGCCGTCTTCTTCAGGTGATGAGACATGTGTAACAAAAGTAACTGTGTCGCAGATTTTCATTTGTTTACCCTCAACATGTGTAATGGTCGGCTGACCCACAGATACTGAGATGGCACCCGAACCATCTCAGTATCTGTGGGTCAGCCGACCATTACACATGTCTCATCACCTGAAGAAGACGGCAGATTCAGCCATCGAAATATTGTGTTTCCACAACACTATCCGGCGGTACACCCGTGAAGACTACATTGTTTTCAAACACATTACGATGTATCGTAGTGCAGCCCTCTTATGGAAAGCTCTATTGACCATGAAAAGTTTATAGTTTTGCCTTCACTACACATGTTACCGTCTTCGTTATCGGCCCTCTGAAGAATTTGTCTTTTGCCCACAAAGTATTAAACTTTTTATCTTTGTGTATTAAGTGTTGTTACTGGGAGACAGTTATCTGCTCTTGTCTCTTTGACTAGGAGTCTGCAGCATGATTAACTGAAATTTAACCTCTTTTTCGAACTTAAGTTTTCAGATGTTTATGCTTAGAGCGCATTTCAATTTACACTTTTTTAAGAAATTAACATCTCAGTCGTATGCTAAGTGAGGCAGAGCTGTAAGGTAAAACAAACACAGGTATGAGGGGGGTTATTTCAGGAGAAGGCAACAGGTGCCCAGCAGAGAGGAGTCTTCCTATTGGCTGCGCTCACATCAAAGCTAGCGAGCAGAACACCGCTAGAGGTAATGAGAACAGGGAGTAAAGGTCGCGCTTTATTCTTCTTTAATGATCCAATACAGATTCTCTGAAAGCAATCCGATATTTTCGTTTCTTATCAGTACTGAACACATCATTTATTTACGTTTCCCGAAAAGAGCGACATTCATCCACTGGCTTCATTAAACAATACTGGTTATTGTGAAATGAAGCGTCTTAGGTACTCCCAGAAGCTATGCAGCTTTATTAGGATGCATTGCAGGTATTTAAATATCATGTAGTGTTATGTTTTAAAAACAGATTTTTTACTCTCGACAATATCTTGAAACAATTTCAGTGCCTCAAATTGTGGACTACAAGAATTTGTAATACATAAATTTACGGTGAGTGTTTCCTGTTGAAGTTCGTTTAGTAAATTTGTTGGTTTTAATGATAAAATACACCCACGTATTATTATTAATCTGTGTAAGTTACTGCAAATTTTTTCCCGAAATTGGTACTGAATCGTCTGATCAACAATATTTAGGAAACCGTTGTTCTAACGCTTTTTTTTTTTTTTTTTTTTTTTTTTTTTTTTTTTTTTTTTTTTTTGGAATGCAATTGATAATTTATATAGAATGATCTGAAAACTATGTGTCGTCCACATATTTCTGGTTTCATAATAATTTAGAGTTATAATAAAGGAGTATGGTTACAATGAAATCTTAAAGGGTTACCGCCATTTTGTGTTCTTCGATGAAACAAACCGTCGAAATATTGTGTGTTTACAACTCAGTTTGGGTGTACATCCGTGAAGATTGGAATTTCATGTTTCTTTTTCCAGCCATGAGTGATATGGAAATAAATAATTGTGTTGACTCCTCAATTTTTTGTGTGCGTCCACTCGAAATGTAATGTAAGTTGGTGAGGCAATTGTTTGATACATTTAATATCGACAGATAATAACTTCGTCGAAATTTAAGCAGACACCAACACATATGAATGGTACTACAACACTTTGTGTGTGTGTGTGTGTGTGTGTGTGTGTGTGTAAACGACATCTGGAAATGCCAAATATGCTGTTAGATTGACTAAACACGAAACAACTTCTATGTACTTCCAAGCGTAATTGTAGCTGCATATGAAATTTAAAAATTAAACTGTGTTGTTGCACCGGAAACTGCATCAAACTTTCATTGAATGAGCGTTGATTACATATGTTTGTGTGCTCGATAATTATTTCATACAGCTCATAACAGTGACAATCATTTATATCTGTGCAGTAGCTTGTAAGAATGAAAATCGTACGTGGAAACTAAAGTTATAAATCAACTAATGTCCGACTAGTAACAGAACTGTGAAAAAGTTGGCATGAGATATTGAAATTTCGTTTGCTAAAATTATATATATATATCTTTTATTATCTCTTTAAAAAAAGTACTCTGGCGTTTACTATGTTTCATCGGTTATTGATCTAATACAATGTCAGAAAGAAGGAATTTTAAACGAATCTGTTAAAACGAAAATTTCAGATTTTAAAAAAATTCCAGAGACCCAATATCTTAATGTAGTACAATTGTTGCATTTTAGGGCCGTTGGAACGAGGAAGGCGGACGCTATATAGGATTACAAATGTGCGACAGTTTACTAACAACGTAGAAGAACAATATAGATTATGTTAAATACCGATCAGGGGCCACAAGACAGTTCTAGGATTTCTGCTTGATCAGTGATTAACCTACAGAGTATGCCCAAACAATGAGAGTCCGTATTGATTTCGAACAATTCAGAAATTCGAATGCTGGTAGCGAGATTCAATACGATAGACGTCAAATACAGGTAATTATCTGGTTTCTGTGAGACGACATAATTTTTCACAAAATGCAGTTTGTCTCCCTTTAACAGAAGCTTTCAGGATTTAGCGTTAATTGCCTCAGTATCTGTGTTTTGCTCTCTGAAGTAAAATCCGTATAATATTCTTCATTAATTTGTGCTGCAGAACACATTTCAAACGGGATTTATTTCACAATCCAATTACAATCTTGGTAATCGACAATCGGTCGGATCCAATGGAGAACAGTGATCTGACCGACCACGCCACCAGTTTTCTCAGTGTGCCTCGTAATGTTTGATTAGTTCGCGCGCATTGAGCATTTTTGTCACTGACGTTTGTTGCGTTGCAGATTTCATCGTGAAGAACGACGGCGAGCACATACGTGGGTCGGAGTGCGACCAGCAAATCCTCAGCAAGAAGGAGTCGACGGGCTTCGTGTTCAGCCCCAACTACCCGTTCCCGTACGTGCCCAAGATCGTGTGCCGGTACTTCGTGTACGGCATGCAGGACTCGCAACACCTGGAGCGAGTCCGCCTCGAGTTCGAGATGTTCGACATCCCCAAACGAGAGAAGGGAGAGTGAGTACTCCACTGCAGTCCTAATGTTGCTTTGACCATTTTATTCTTGCATGCAATTATCTTTCACTATCTAAATATTTATAATCCTCTACCAATCCGCTAAGTAAATTTTTATTATACAATTCAGTATCATATACAACCTTGTTAAAATTTTCACCGTCGTAATAAGTCTGGTGGGAGTGAGGTGGCATAGAGAGTACCGGGAGTCATTCCCAACCGCCCCCAAGTCTCTCCAGGGACGGTTTGTATATAGAAGGAAAATGCCCATTTCCTTTCCGATCCATGCGCATTATCCCCTCCTGGTTTTAATTACATCTTCATCGACAAGCCGTTAAACCTGAATTTTCTTTTAAAAAATAGTTTCTCTGTCTTAATTACGTTGTTCGATAAAATATGAACGAGACGTATTAGAAAGCGTCATCATTAGCTTAATATATAGCAAAAGCAATACAAAATTGCAACTCTGGAACAGTGTTCCGCTTGATAATTTTCTCTGAACACAACGTTTCAGTATCTAGCTCCGCTGCCTTAATCAGGTGAAGTGGAATTCTCGAAGTATCGTTTCGTAGTTAAAAAGTTTCTTTCCATTTAAACTCCTTTTGAAAGGGTCTAATGTGGATACTTACCTGGTGAGAAAGTTGTACTACAGTACGAATGATGCAAGGGTTTCCAGTGTACTCTGACATCTAGTTTTGCTTGCAGTGCAGTCAGGCGTTAAATTATTCCGCGCCTATTTCAGAAGTCTCGTTGCTGTTTGATCGGCCCTTGCACATTCAATTCCGGTGGATTAAAATGACAAAATTAATAACAGTAGAAGCCTCTTTAAATAATTCCGATTATTAGTACGGTACTAGCTTTATGCAGTATTTGATTGTTATAATAATTAAAATTAAATAGTAGCATTAGTTATTGTTGTTAAGGGGTACCATTAATATATTTATTGAACTGAAATACGGTTTAGTTAGGGCTTCAGCTTTTCTCCAAACCCTTAGTATTACGGAAAATCATTCCATAAACGCACCCTCGCCATTAATACTCATCGAAATTAAAGAAGCGAAGCAATTTTTCGATACACCAGTGAAATAATCCTAATGATTTGCATAATATTGGTAGTAGATTACGTTGGGGCGATCTTCTCACTTTAACAGCAACAAATCCTACCGAATCCTGCCTTTTAAACAGGATTTCATAACAACAACTAAGGTTTTTAAGCTTTCCGATGCTACCTGTTAATAATGGACTGATTTTGAGTTAACGCTCTAGTTTACAGACGTGAACGCTAATGAAGTGATCTCATTTATGTTCATTCAATTATTACAATTAAGATGGAGCTTATACTCTGGTGGCAATTTCTTTAATCTTCTCATTTAATGTTTTTCCTTTCTTTCCTTTTAAAAAATCTTGATTTCTTTAATTGGAATTTTACTGCACATCCACTTTCGACCTTTAAGAACTAATCTCTTTCAAATTTTTTGGATAATTATTGACATTCTCACTTAGTAATTTATTCTAGTCCCTTTCTTCCTAACCTACAAAAAATCAGTTCAGTTATGCCTGAAAATAGTGCCAGCCTATGGCTACGCTCATCTCTTGCCTTCCCTGTTCCACTCCTAATTCTTCTATATTTGTTTTTCTACCACCAGTCTCTTCACTGGTTTGATGCTGTCCTCCCTCTCTTCCTAAATTGAGGTAGCCACTTTATCTCACTATATCCCTTAGTACCTTGGTCCTCAATTATCTGCTTCACAAATTCTAATTTTCTTCTACAGATTTTTTCTTCGGTTGATCCCTCCAGTAAATAATTAACAACTTTTCGGATGTTAAAATGTGATCCAAATTTGATGTCTCTTTTTTCTGTGAGACTCCTCTGTAAACTTATTTATTCGTCCATTATTTCCAAAACACGTCCATTTCGTATTTCATCTGTCCACTTAATTTTCAACATCCTTCTATAGCACGACCTATCAGATGCTTCAATTTTCCTTCCTTTCAATATTGCTGAAGTATTTGATACCCATAATGACTACGCTATTCAACTAATCCGATCAGATTTTTATAAGCCAGTTGCCTCACTTCGCCCTCCCGACCGACTTTATTACCGAATGTTACTATACTCCGAAATTGGCGTCCAAGGTGGCTGCAAAAATATGGAACCATCTTGATATGAACTATTCTTTAGGATCACCGTGAGACCCGATGATCCTTCAGTTCAACGAGGAGAATGTGCAGATGGAGCCAATAAATCGAATATTACAGCATTATATACTTCGGAATGCGAATATAAAAAAGCTAATTTAGACTCCAGAAATAATGATAAAAAGCAACTAAGGATAATGGTGCTAAAATGCCAGAGTATTAGAGGGAAAGTAGTTGATATCCACGCTGCAGTTGCAACTAATATTGATATAATATTAGGGATCGAAGCGGGTTGACGCCAGAGGTTGAAGTATTTGCTCCTCATTTTAATACTGTTTGGAAAGACAGAACTATCTCAATGGGCGGAGACGTGTTTGTGGCCACTAATAAAATCACCAATTGCTCTGTCGTAACTGAAACAGAAAATTTTTGCTAGTTAATATGGCTGAAGGAAAAATTTAAAGTTCATAATATTGTTATTTTATCAACCTCAGGATTCTGGATTGGCTAACGCGGAATATTTGAGTATTTCTCGAAAAATTTCAAGAACATATGTCGTGGGTGATCATTTTATACTATCTTCGGTTAAGTGGGACAAATGTACAGTACTTTCAGGTCAGGCTGAAGAGATATGTTAATAACCAAAACGTCCATAGAATCATCCGCGGAAAATTCTCTTGAACAGATGGTCGAAGAACCAACGCGGTACGATAAAGATACCATGTCCATTTTGGATCTTTTTCTTATTAAAAATACCCAAATATTGTAGATACAGTTTGTACAGAAGATGGTATAAGGAATGACAATGCGGTTGTGGTAACTTTAGAATCTAGAGTGATGTCGAGATATGATAGACATTCACACGTACATTGCTTCGATAAGACAAAGGATGCGGGTATGGTTTATCACTTGGTGAAAAACTTCGAAACATACTCGCTAAATACAAATATAGAGAAACTTGGGTATTATTTGAAAGCAATAATATGAACCGGTATAAATCATCTCGTTCCTGAGGAATTTATTCAGGCTAGTAAGAACTTTCCATGGTTCAATCGGAAAGCAAAACGTTTGCTCAAAAAGGATGCCATGGTAAAGAAATCGTAGGACTCATCTTATTGCATTAAGTTAGTCTAGTTGCGAGCGGAAGTGAGTAAGGCAATGCGTGATGCTTTTAAAGAATTCCTAGTCAGGAAATTATCGGAAGATCTGAATACTAATCCAAAAAAGTTCTGGTCGTATATCGAAACAATAGGAGGCTCTCATAAGATTATGCCGTTTTTGATTAAGGAGAACCGGTATTATTAGAATCTAACACAGAGAAAGCAGAAATTTTAAATAATATCTTTAACAAAGCTTTCACAACAGAAAATGTAGGGGAGATTCCGATATTTATCAATAGTACCGACAAAATTATGAAACATACATTCTTGACGTCAAGGGAATAACAAAATTGATTAGAAATGTAAAACCGGCGCTTGGACTAGAGTCACTAGACGGTATTCCTATTAGATTCTATTCTATGTACGCAAAGGTAATTGCGCCGTATTTGACGAAATTTTATACCGCCTCCTTGCTTCAAGGAAATATACCAGTTGAGTGGAAGACCGCCATAGTAAGTACAGTATTTAAAAGTTGGAATGTCAAAAATATAGACCGATCTCGTTAACTTCAATATTTTGCAAGATTTTAGAACATATCATCTATTCAAATTTCATGCAGTTTTAGGTTGAAGGGAAGCTTTTAAACAAAAATCAACATGGAATCAGAAAAGGTCGATGCTGCGAGACACAACTTGAACTTTTAATTCATTACTTGGGCCTTATTATACATAAACAATCCCAAGTTGACTTAATTGTATTAGATTTTAAAAAATCTCACACTTGATTATTTACGAAACTTCGTAGTTATGGCATATCTTCACAAATGAGTTGCAGACAGGGTTTTCGACGGTAAACGTTCATCACTGACCGAAGTAAGGTCCGGAAGTTCCCCAGAGAAGAATGATAGGTCGTCTGTAGTTTCTCATATACATTAATGATTTGTGCGATGTAATAAGGAGAGAAAAAATTTGCTGATGATGCTATAATTTATTGTGAAATAACACCCTGGACGACTGCGCTTTGTTACTAGCCTATGTTATGAAAATAATTGTGTGGCTTCGGAAGTCAAACACTAAAAAATTACAAGTCATGCATATATGTAAAAGGTAACATCATTTAGCTCTGAATATACAATTAATTTTACTGTCCTTAGAACGGTAGATTCAGGTAAATACCAAGGTATAACAATTTGTAATAATTTGTTGTGGAATGAGCATATTGATAGAAACGCGAGTTATAGTGCAGAGAGTGACCTGAGGAAGGTGGTGAAGGAGGCACAGCATACCAGCATACCAGCTCATGCAGGTCCTAAGTCACCATGACCAGCCACAATTGAACTATGCTGTCGGGCGGGTAAATATGGAAACGGAAGTGCTATTTGGGAAAGGCATTAGTTCTGTGTTGGGGGTTCCACCATTGGTAGGTGGGGTTCCACTAGGCATGGCCTACACCTAAATAGAAGGGGGATAGGAGTACTTTCTGAGTTGTTAGCTAAAGCAGTAAGGGAGCCCATTTCCAGTGATGATGGGGTCAGGAATGTGCCTTTTTTAGGTTAGGGGCTGCTGGTGGAGGGACTGTAATAAATGATCAAAGTGATACTGATTTGCAGATCCACGATGGGAAAAATAATAAGTGTTAAAGAAATAGATGAAGTTGCTGAAACAATAACTGTCTGGGGTAAACCTGGGAAAGAGGAGTTAAAAGCTGAAAATATTAAGCCGGTAATAAGAGTGTTAATGGTAAACTGTAGAAATATTATGAACAAAGTAATGGAATTTGTAAACTTAATAGAGATACACGAACCACAAGTAATAATTGGGGGTAGAGAATTGGTTAAAAGATGAAGTACTAGACAGTGAGGTTTTTCCTGATATTACAGAGTGTGCCGCAGAGATAGAGGAACAATTGGTGGAGCAATCTTCATACTAGTTAGCAAAAACTACCACAGTTCACTGGCGTTCATAGATAAAGACCATGAGTTACTTGGGGTAGATTTCTGGGGTAGTAAAAAACAAAAATCAAGGTGTTGGCTGTTTACCGCAGTGGAAGAAAGACAGATGAAGAGGAGGCTCTTGGGGGGAAATTAAATTCATACTCAGATTTCAGAGGTTATAATAGAATTGTCATAATTGGTGGGGATTTAAATTTATCTGCAGTAAACTGGGTAGGAAACATGATTAATAACACAAGGGAACAGAGATTTGCAAATACCTTAATAAAGGAAGGAGGATTTACACAAGTGGTAGAGCAAAACATTAGGGGACAAAATATTTTGGACTAGTATTCCTAATAAAGCCCGATGATAACCTTGTGGGGTGTCAAGAAACGATAGGAATAAGTGATCATGAAGCAGTTCTGATGGATATTAGAGGATTCAGTGAACCAACAGCCAAAATTGAAGGGGGAAATAGATACAATTATAAAAAGGCGCAGATTTTAAATTTGAAGAGATATTTCAGAGAACGAATCATCGGAAAAGGTCCAGAGAAGAGCCATTCGATTCGTGACAGTATAAGATATAGCTGGAGGGAAATCGTAAATGCGATGTTGAAAGAGTTAGGGTGGAAAAGCCTGCAGCACTGAAGGGTTGCTCTCGACAGAAGCTAATTGAAAAATTCACGACTGACCTATTTCAGGATGACAGCAAACACATATTATTAACAGCAACATTCAAATCTAGGAATGACCGAGAAAATAAGATAAGGGAAATCGGGGCCTGAACTGATTTATTTCTATACTTATTTTTTCCATAAGCGATTAGGGAATGGGGTAGGAAGGATTTATTGATCGAGATAGGAGTAGGTCACCGGCCGTCCTGATCTGGGTTTTCCATGGTTTCTCCAGATCACCCCAGGCAAATGGCGGGATGGTTCCTCAAAATAGCCCATGCGCACCTCCTGCCATATCCCTTCCTATACGCAGTCTACACATTGTGCCCCCTTGCGGCCTTGTTGCAGCTGTACCGACGGCTACCTGAAGGTGTACCTGCGCGGCCAGGAGGCGACGGACTCGTACGACAAGTTCGACCACGAGCTGTGCGGAGAGAACGTGCGGCCCAAGGTGGTGGTCTCAGACGGTCCGCGACTCGTCATGGTGTTCAGCAGCGGCGAGCAGCAGGGCCGCGGCTTCAAGGCCAGATACACCTTCGAGACCGGTCAGTGCTTAAGTTGACTGAGTGAAAGTCGTAATAATGTACCACAAACTATACAAATTATTGCTCTGCACCACCTCATTGTTAACTCTTCTGATTTAGAATGGACACCAAATAAATTAAACTAATAATGCAAGATTCTTTATAAACAAGTAAGCATCACATAAAATCTTCAGCAGAAAATCTTATCCACATAAAATCTCCATAGTATTCGTAGCCATTTTCATGATTATCAGTTCATAACTATTCTAGTAATCACAGACAAATAAAAGTTTTGTAAAATTGGAGTTGAGGTAGAGAACTTACAAGTAACGGGCATTTTGTTGGGGCGATATACTGTATCTGCGAAATTAACAGCCAAAAAGGGAAAAGAAAGAAATATTTCTGGTACCAATTAATTCCAGAAATTTGATATATGCCAACTTTCTTCCATGTATTTACATCAAGCTAAACTTCAATAACTGGAAATTAAATACTTATACCTACTTAATTTTCACTTAAAAAACTCTAAAGCTAAATAAAAATGTCAAGATAGATGACCTGACTTAAAATTATGAAGTACTCAAGTGGAAGTATTTATGTCAGGCCATCCCAGATCTTCCCCCTACTTGAGCAATATCTTCAAAAATATTTTCTTATATATTGTTCACTCGATACTTTTTTGTTGTATATTGGTTAATAAAATGGATCTATGTAATTTTCAGCCCTCAAAGTAAAATACAATGATGAAAGCAAGTTTACTCGTAAAAATGTATCCCTGTAAACCCTTCTCTTATTGTGATTAATAGCAGCAAAGAAGGAAGCAAAAGATGTGTTTATGAAAAATAGTGTATTTGAAGTTCATTGAAATAGTATTAAGACAATTATGGATAAAGGTGGAGAAATGTTAACGAGGATACGCAGACTTATTAAGCAACTAGTTTAATGAGAACTTTAGGAGTTATAATGGAAAGATAAGAGAGTAAACATCAGAGCATAAGCTTCTACAAGTATATAGAAATAAACAGCCTTCGATGCCGAGGATATTATGGGACTACTAGTCAGGTTAAAATATAGTAAAGAGGCGATTATGTGTAATATTATTAAATATAATTACATGTAGAGAAATATGCCATTATTTATATTGCGTCTGGAGACCTACTGCATATCACAGGAGTGGTAAAGTACCACAGTAGTACCGATTCATAAAGATAGGGAGACATATTTGGTTGAAAATTTCAGCCAGTTTAGTTTGACTTTCACGACAGGTAAGGTCACAAAGAGTGTCTGATATGCAAAATGGAAAGATACATAAAGTTAATACCAGGCGCCTAACCGTGACTCAGCATTGACACATAAATCTGGACAAAGCTAAATCGAGTAAGAAGTGGATACGCCGGGTACAAAGCAACAATACATAAGCGGGGACTTCAAGACTCTGCTTCTTGAGACTATGGAGCCTTTGAATAGACGTTGGAACACATTATTATAGAGTGCCCTTTAAGAAAATATGAGGGACAATTGAAGGACTTCATTGATACTACTCCAGTACAATGGCTACAGAAGCTGGATACAAAGCTGTGACTGGCAGACTTGCTCTATGCCAAATCCCTGTTGTTAACTGTTACCTCTGTAAAAATTGTTGTGGTGTCATACTATAAATAAACAGATTTGCTCTCTATAATTCGGATGATGTTAAATCTTCTGTGAGTCGATAAATTCCATTACTGGGCCTCACTCAACAATGGCCATATATCGAATTTGGAAGCAGAATACCCTATATTTAGCTATGTAGCCTTAGGATAATGGCTTAAATCGTAGCTATTATTTTGATCAGATACTAATCTTGCTCTCCGCGCACAGTTAAGGTATCGTGGTGACACACATCTCAAATTTTAGGCTATTCTCTAAGCTTTCAAACTGTGAAAACTTTATCAAAATCCGTTTACTAGTTTTTAAGTTACGCCAGATTAAGCATTGTAAGAATTTGGTATTTAGAAGGGATCTTGATTTCCCACTGTGGAGGCGGGTGATGTGTGATTACACATATCTCTACTTTTAAGTCAGATACTAAAGTTTAAAAAAGTAAAAATCCCGTTTATATCGGTTAGTTGTTGTTGATATCGGTTATTTGTTTTGAAGTTACACGAGATTATAAATAAACAAGCTATTTCTTGAGAATATATTTTAATTTCACGCTCCAGTGACACTTGACCAGCGTCGTGCGAAAGACCTGACGTTTTAACTCGGACCCTAAGCTTTCAAACTGTGATAGCTCCATCAAAATCTGTTAACTACTTTCTGCATCATGCCTCAAGAAACACACAGACACAACGTTGTGGCAGATTTATTTATTTCTACGAAACAGCAACGTTGGAGGAAGCGATCGACAATTAATATCTTTTGAACATCAGATACAGTTGGCATTCCGGGAAATGAAACGCAGGCCTAATGAACACGATAATGGTCCACACGATAAATTAGCCTTCTTGCCGTACTCTGCCGCCACAACATCTAGGGTCGGAAGAGTCCTGGCAAGAAATGGCATTAAGACCATTTTCCTACCACCACCGAAATTGAGAAACATTTTGCGCTCTCCAAAAGATGACCTTGCCCTTCGTACACCCGGAGTTTACTGCATCCCGTGTGAATGTGGGAAGAAATACATCGGCCAGACCATACGGTGCGTACAACAACGGTGTTTGGAACACGCCCGACATGTTCGCCTGGAGCAAAAAGACAAATCCGCAGTGGCAGAACATAGTTTGACAGAAGGACATGGTTTTGATTTCGAAGCGACTAAGGTACTGACACATGCGAGAGGCTTCTGGGACAGCGTCATCAAAGAAGCATTTGAAATTCGCCTCGCGTCTGATTTGGTTAACAGGGATTGTGGGTTCCAGATAAGTGACGCATGGAATCCTGTTATCGAGGCTGCTCGTCACCAACGCTCTACTTTTTGTGTTCCGCGGGCGTCTAATGACATCTGAGATGCTGCTAGGCAACAGAACAACATCTGTCGTTGCCATGCCAGTTTTCAAACAACACGCTAAAGGCTGACTTCAAGGTAGACTTCAAGACACTGACAACTGCACCTGAAGATGGCGACGGAGAATAAAGTCGCCGAAATATTGTGTATTAACAATAATATTACTCGGTTTGTTGCCCGAGAAACGTTTATAAATAAACAACGCCGAGAAAAATTACATTCATTTATAATTAATATCTTCCTTTCTCTGCACGAGATTTACGCAAAAAGTACTGCACAGATTCTTTTGGTTCTTTAGACATCGATCGGGTATGACTTGAAGTTGTGGAGGAAAGTAAAAGTTTGACCTTAAACCACCCCAGGATTCTGAAAAATATCAAAGCCGGATTTTTTAATTTATGAAAAAAATTGACAGATTAAATTAACATTTTGTATAGTAATTAAGCATATTATTCCTCAACTTTTGTATAAGACACTTTGACCATGAATGAACTTTAACAGGGGAAGAAAGGCGAAAACTGAAACCGCTTTGTGCGAAAAAAAAATTGAGTAGATATATCACTAGCTGTGGTGCAGAAGAATTTGGATAGACCCCAAATTGCCTAAAAAAAAGTATTGATATGTACTTAGCATCTGAATGTAATAATAACAAAGAAACCGGAATATACAGGTCTCGAGTACTGGCTTTGCATCAAGGTGTAATCGACATCGGCGAGCACGAATTCATTTTAGGTATCACTTAAGTAGCTAGCTCAAGATCTAAAATATGAGAAGCATTCTTTTTACACAAGGATTTGACTGGTGCAGACTTCATCTGCATGCAGATACTGAGCAAACTTTGTTACAAGAGGGGGTGCATACCTCAGTCTTGCTCAGTTCCAAACGCTTTTAATTTTCCAATGATACATGAGGCGTAGTAATATTGATATTTTTAATTAATTTAACTTAAATAACAGTTTTGAAAATTGAACAATGTGAAGTGAAAAATCATTGAAATGTATGGAATATCGTACAGTTTCACACTTCAGCAAATTGGTAAACATAAAAATTGTAAAAGGTGTTTCGAGCTGGTGTATAGATTTTAACGCCTCTTAACAGCGCGTCCTGTTGGTTTTTATCACCAAGAACTGGCCGGTAGGTGCACAATTCCTAATCGCATAAATTGTGTTCCAGCCCTTAGTTAAATCCCGAACCTGTACACTTTGCGTATGGAGCATTGTTGGTGATTCATTAGTCTGGTGAGGACGCTAAGCCTATCAAATCTAGGTGTCTCTAGGAAGAGTAGGCCAGAATGAGCCGGAATCGGGTATTATCCTCTCCCTTCTTCTCCTCTTACACTCTACATAGAACAAACACTGCGAAAGCATCCCAGGTCATCCTCCAAAGACATGTACACTCTCCGTGGTAAGTGCCTACTCCCGGCATTATAAGAAGAAGGTACTGTGTTATAGAGTATGCCTTGCCCTGTGTTTCAGAATACCGGATACCGGGCACGGCGGCTCCTGACGGCAGCTGCAGCTTCACGTACCGCAGCTCGAGCCGCAAGAAGGGCGACTTCAACTCTCCGCGGTACCCCTCCAACTACCCCAGCGACACCAACTGCTCCTACCTGTTCCTGGCCACGCCCAACGAGCAGGTCACGCTCGTCTTCGACCACTTCAAGGTGCGCGCCGACCGCATCAACGAGTCCACGCCGGCCTACGGGTCAGTATGTACTGCTAAACATGTTAATAGTATGCGTAAGCACAGCCGTCAACAGAATCTCTCTTTGCTAGCTAATCGAACGTCGGACTGTTGTTGACGATGGAAGCGACAATTCTCCAGACAATACACTACGAATACTTCAGTTTATTACGTATCCGAGTTGTTCCATTACACACTTTATGGACTCCTCTCTTTGAGAGAACCAGTGGATTATTTCAGTGTTTATGGTTGCAGTTTGTCGCTGTGCTTGGAGGACTGGCTGGAGATGTACAACATCTACCGCGACGGCAGCGAGAAGCTGATCGGGCGGTACTGCAGCACGACGGCGCCTGGGCCCGTCGAGTCCAACCGCGCCGCCGTCGGGCTCAAGATCCTGCTGCACTCCGACAGGGTGGGAGTCTTCAGCGGCTTCAAGGCCAGATACAACTTCGAGGTCGCCAAGTCCATCTTCGGAGGTACCACCACAGTTAAAGCCGGCCACACACAGAACCGGGCGGGGCAGAGCGGGGCGGGGCGCGACGAGTCGCCTGACTTGCCCTGTCGTGCTGCTGTCACACACAGAACGAGGCGGGGCACGACAAGTCAAACATTTAGCAAATCACCTGTCAGTGAACTTAGTGGGAGCATACTGGTTTGTAGTGTATCATTTTGAACTGGATGAAGATGAGGAGACCGTTTTGTTAATTTGGAACTATCTGCAGCTCTTGGACCACAATGTTAACAACAGAGAGATGTGGGTACACCCTATATACCTTAAAAGGAATATAGGAAGTTTTATTTCTGAGCTTCGAGCCGACCCAGACAAGTTTTTTGATTATTGTCGCATGTCAATTTTGACATTCGACTTTGTACTTGAGAGCATTCGGAGCAGAATAGAAAAGCAAAATACCAACTGGAGAACAGCCATACCCCCAGAGGAGCGGCTTTTGATAACCTTAACCTATGCATATTGGTCCTCTTTATCCTCAGCATTAGTTATTCAACCATATAATAACACTGTATAGTCATAAAAATTTTAAATCTTACAGTCATACATGGCACACATACAAATCAGTCGAATATTCGAAACACAACACAACCACCTGTTCAACACAACCAGACCGCGAGATAGTGGAGCCCGGGGAGGGAGGGTGCGTCCCGTGACAGCGCATGCGCAGAACGTTCTGCCCGGCAGCGACTTGCCCCGGGGCATAATTTGTTTCAGCTACGCATTTTGCCCCGGGGCGTCTTTTCGACGTGCCCTGCCCCGCCCGGTCCTGTGTGTGGTGCTCCATAGGCACCCGTGCATTTCCCGTCGCACAAGACGCCCCGGGGCAGAATGCCCTGCCCCGCCCTGCCCCGCCCGGTTCTGTGTGTGGCCGGCCTAATAAGGCAGCAAGCGATTTAGAAAAACAGACTATCACCAGAGTTCATAAAGTAACAGCCATGTGATAAATAAATCGGTTGCCGGATTAGCGTTAATCCTGATATAACACATTACGTTCTAAGTATCCACGGAATATTTCCAGAAATACTTTGCGGTGTCAACTGTTGAAGCAAAAATTCCGCAGACTATCCTTATGGTTACTCTAGCTCGAGGGCAGAAAATTCAATGTATTCTAAAAATCTTTCACAAGGCTGTTAACCTATAGTTATTATCTGCATGTGTTTTAAATACATGGGCAAATAAAATTAAGCGCCAAGAAGTATGTTGGACTGCCTGAATGGTACTTCTTTCAGTCTGGGTGATGACTTCCCAAACCTTTGCTACTACAAATTGCACTCACGTCTTATCTATAAATGTAAATTTTGTAAATTTATGAATTTTCTCGAATTTTTCGTTGGTACTGGAACGTTCAATTAACTCTTTGGTTGTGGTGTGACTGTAATTTCTCTGCTATTCAGTCGACAAAAGTGACACAAATTAGCAGTGCCGACGTTAGGGGGATGGGGGGGGGGGGGGGGTAAGCGGGTCAAATGTCCCCAGGGCCCGCAGGCCAATTTGGAGGGGGGGGGGGGCGATAGCGGCTGTAAGGGTCCCGGCCCCAGGAACCGCCCATTGTCGTCCTGGCAACTGTAGAGACCTCCTGAGGGAGGGCCCCAACCAGTTACGTCAGGGCTAAGAATCCTTAACCCGGGCCCGAGAATCCTACTTTCTGCATCTCGTCAAGAGAATTTTCCAGAGATCTAACAAGTGCCAAATTTTTCGGCCAAAGGTTTGTGGCAAATTCCGATGCTGATGTGGATTTACTAAGCATTATTTAGTATAAACGAAGATTTTCGTGATTCACAAAACAAACAGCACCGATGTTTCCTTTTCTTATGACTTTACGCCTCGTCGATGCGTCTAGGTCATTAGATGCAGGAAAGGATTGGGGATATTCGACGATAGCTTTTTAAAGGAACCATCCAGGCCTTCGCCTGGAGTGATTTGTGACAATCATGGAAAACACAAATCGTGATGGCCAGACGAAGATTCGAACCCACGTCCTCCCGAATGCGAGATCATTGCGTTACCGCTCACCCACCGCGCTCAGTCTGATTATATCGTTTGTTAACGTCAATGGTCATACTACTCTTGCATCTTCCTGAGTCGATGCTCTAATTTGAAACTGTGTAATCACGCGTGACACTGCGACAAGATCACACAATCTGCCTCATATGTCTTCATAAGCAGAATGTCAGTTCCAGTAAACGTTTTCTGGCCTTATAGAAAATTATCACTCAAACGCGCTGCTCCACAGTGTTTAATTTTCACTTTACAGTTAAGTATTAACTTCAACAGTTCTTTCTGTCGGTTGACGTTAAGAAGAGAAATAAAAAATTTCAGTGTTTTTGTTATTATTAATAAGATGCCTTTCAAAATTATGGATCAGGGGAAAGGTTTATAACCGACACCGACCCTTCATATAAGCTTACACCAATGAGACTGCCAGTTTAAGAATTCTCTTTCGACGGTTGAATCATATCGACTTAGCTGAATCCCTCACTCCATACCCACTGTGATAGGTATACATATTAAACCAGGCCTTTCACTTGAATAGGTCTTCCGAGTTCCGTGTTTGATAGCATCCTAGAATTACGGATGATCTGAAAACTGCCGAATTTTAAACGACTGTACGCAAATACTACGTAACGGAGGATAAAAGTATCAAGAGAGTCCGGCAGAGAAACCATGAAAAAGAAAAGCAAATTAGCCGGCATCCACGGATTACGCGAACCGAGGAAATGAAGACATCGGTCGGATAACGAAACAGCGTTTTAGTGCACTCCGAAGCCACGACAGAAGCGGAACGAGCGGCTTACCGAGACTCTTTCACCAGGTTGCAAGAGCACACGAATTTGTTTAGTGAATGTCGAGTTCCTTTGGAGAGTGAACACCATTCGTTTAGTGGCGAGACTTGAGGCAAAATAATAATAATTCGTATGAAATACCCTACAGCGGACGATTTAAGACCATTACCTGATCGACAGAAGTAAATATCGAAAAACGGAGATACTTTACTAGTGGAAATGTCCAAATGCGTGGTAAAAAGTGGAAGCAGAACCAGCAGAATGCAGATAAAATTGTATACAATCGCTGGATATGTTCAAAGGTGTCGCCTCTACCGACTAGCTACCCAGGGCTACGGATTTGTCCCAGGCGTCAACGAGAAAGTGGAAATGTCAAGTGTAGACGCCGCTCGTTATTTGCGGGACTTCACACCATGTAATATTATTTCCTATTGACAATTTAAAACCTTTTCAAGATCTGTAGAAATTAATTTCTAAAGGTTGTTAAAATTGTGTTAAATTATGAAAATAATGTTTGCTGTTTCACTGGCTATCTGGCAAAAGCAACGAGTATTCCCGTTAACAGTTGCGGTAGCAGCTTCGGCTATTGCTTATTCAATTTTTTACGTAATGTTCCAATCAAGAACCGCGCATCATTATATCTACAATCTTGCTGGCCAAGAACCTTATGGTGAAAGCATTTCCCATCACCTGTGTTCGAATGGCTAATCCTGCGTTGAGTGCTTGATACATGAGAGCTTTATGTCTTCCATGGCTACAAGATGGGTTTTGAACTTAATGGCGGATAAATTGTAACAGTTAATTTATTAACGTATAAAGAAAATAATTACCTTAGTTTTGCCTTAAAATTTGAAACTATATACGACACTTCTAAATTTCAAACAAGTAGTCCACAACGTTCCTTATCGGTTTCCTAAAAGGGCCAACCAGTGGCTACCTAAAGCAGTGTTTATTCCAGTTAACACTGTATTGTGACGGGTAATGTTTGAAAAGTCATAACGCTAGTAACACATATCCCTCCTTTTTTATCTTTATTAGCACACTAGAAAATTCTTGGTTTCAGCATTTTGCAGCTCTATTATTTAGAACACTGAACTTAAAAAATGTATTTACATTCTCAGCTTCATTAAACTTCTAGCTTCGTGTTTCTAGAAAGCAAATGGTACTTTTGTTAAAATTACTGACTCTGTTCCTAACCAACAAATAATTCTGGAACGCAAATAACTTGTCAATTAAAAGGAATACTTTCATTACAAATGAAGAGGGATGTCACTGGTGAGCTTGCATTTATAAGGTGTGATATGTGGATAGACAGATCGAAATAAGCGTTCCATTACTAAAACGGATAAATTATTCGATGAAAGAGGACCTGTGATATGGAGGATGGAAACAGAAGAGCTCGAAAAGCAGTAAACATGGTTACCTAACATAATTTATACAAGGTCTATGGAATTAGTTTTCGCCATTGTATACTAAGAGTTCAAGCCTAGTTTGCCCGGTAGAATCTTTAAGTTCAAGAAAAATTGTTTCCATTTCACTGTCATGATTTATTTATTACGATGAACTTATATCCATACAAACGTCTCATATTATTCTAGTACTAGCTTTAACGCCCGTCAAAAACGGCGTGTATCACCTGTTGTGGTAGTAGGAATTTATTCTGGAAAAACGTGTAAGGAAAGACGAATAGCGATCATTTTTACTCATATTTTTCGTGATCTGCATCTACATATATACTCTGAAATTTACAAAATTTTGGGTGGCAGAGGGTGCTCAGCACCATAGCTAATCTCTTTGTTGTGCATTCCAATCCCTAATGATACAGGGGAAAAAAGAATTCATATAAGAATCATTGCGGCACCTTATTTCTCTAATCTTATCTTTCCTGTCATTCCGGCTCAAATAGGTTGATGGGCGATGTATTTCTTTCACTACACTCGTAAGTGACAGTGGGAGTACTCATGTTTACCAATAAGTTTAAATGAAACGTGCGTCGTGTATCTACCAGAGACTCCCAGCCCAGTCTACTAATCAGTTCTGTGACGCTTTCATAAGGACTGCAGCAAGCGGTCAAGAATCGAGCGGCTCTTCTCTGTACTTTCTCTATACTTTCGATCAACCCCTTACGAAACGGATCCCAAATGGCACAACAATAGTCCAAATGTGTACGCACAAGATATTTGTACGCTATCTCCTTTGTTTGTTCATTACAATTTTTCAAGATTCGACCTATGAATCGCAGCCTAGAATTAGCTTTACCTACTAACGAATTAATTTGTAAGTCCCATTTTATTTTCCTTTGTACTGTTATTCTCAAATATTTCATAAAATCAACCATATCAATAACTGAAGTTTTTAACTAGTATTTTTGATCAATTCGATTCTTTTTGTTAGTTATGCTCATTGTCTTGCACTTTTTACAATTTAGCGTAAGTTGCCACTCAGCGCACCATGCCAAAATAATATCCAGATCATGCTGAATTTCTAAGCAATCGGCCAAATTCCTTACTTCCCTATAAATAACCGTATCATCAGCAAACAATCTAAAAAGGCTTTTCACTTTGTCTCCGAGATCGTTTATAAAAATTAAGAAAAGAAGTGATCCTATTACACTTCCTTGAGGTACACCCGATGTAACATCTAGATTAGAAGAACTTTCTCCTTCAACGACGACATACTGCTACCGACCAGTTAGAAAATCCTTTATCCATTCACAAAGCTGATGCGATATACCGTACGCTCGAAGCTTCACTAAAAGCCAGTTGTGTGGCACAGAGTCAAAGGCTTTCTGAAAATCTAAAAAAAATTGCATCTACTTGTGAACCTGAATCAATAACTTTCATTACGTCGTGTGTAAATATGGCCAGTTGTGTTTCACGTTTTCTTCCGAAATCCGTGTTTATGGCACTAGAAGTAAAAATGATCTTCACAAGGATTACAAGTCGTTGTCATTTGTTCCAAAAGGGGGACGATATACAGGGATACATATCTTCAATAGGCCCCCAACACATATTAAATGTCTAGCAGATGATATGGGTACGTTACCCTGGTCAGATTCTCAAGGAGGAGAAGAATTTTTCTCGTATTATATAGGCTATGAATTATGTATGTGACAGCTTCTGAAACTGAAGGCCACTGGTCTACATGAAGGTAGTGTTTTCTTCAATCGAAGTAGGCTTCTTTGGAAATGTTTTAATCAAAGCCATCTTTCAAACACTTGGGTAAATTCCACCAAATAAAAAATAAAAACCCAGTGTGTCTGTAATAATTGTCGTTATTATACTTATGGTTTGTTTAAACATTTAAATTTCGATTTCATACAGACTTAGATTATATATTAATAATAAGCTAGCTTTCCCCACGTACTGCTTGGTCATAGGTGCTTAATAGAAGCTTCCGCTGTATTCAGTAACAAACTTTGGTGAAATGTTACTCTCTATCATGGTTCAGGTTCAACTCTAATTGTTGAGAAACGAATAGAAATACTTTGAATTAAGGGTTAGAAAATATTTTTTCCGTGATAAGGGAACGTTTAGTCTTCCTGAAAGTCGGGTGAATTACCCAACAGTCGGAGTGGAGTTGTGTTTCTTAATTCTGTAAGGGATATTTTATGTTGTCGGTTATCATCATCAGCCAGCGAGCGGTTTCACTCGCTGTCATCAATGTCATTGCTTCCGAACAGCTTTAATGCACTTCTTCATAGACAGTACATATCTGCCACATAGTTAAGTAAGAATTTCAGTAATTTATTTTCAATTTTTTCTTAATATTAATAAGGCGGTAAAGTTTGTGCCAGTAAGTGTAGGTATCTCTCAATATAGTATTTTGTTATTTTTTCTGACATTTTTCTAAGTTATCTCGGTAGCTTGTGATTTCGTAACGGAATCAAAATGGTTTTTGGTTACGTAAATCTGCTACAGTGGTACGCGGATGACATTTGAACATACCTGCTCGTCGGTGATTATATCCGTAACCGTCCAAAGGAATATCTATTGTTATACAGTTAATTAAACTGTGGTAGCCAGTCAGTACATCTGAGAAAGCATCTATCTACCTATCCGAAAATAGTTACTTTTAATCCTTTTCCTTCTCTCTTGAGTTCTACTTCTTTTTTAAAAAAATATATTTTTTTTTGCTATGATTAATTAATTCAAACTAATACTTTCATCGTCAACTACGATAATTATTTGTCCTGTTTGTTAAACCATCTTTTAAAACTTCCCTTTATTCTGTTGAAATTCTGTTTCTTTTGGAAAATCCCAATTATGTTAAAATTCTCCTGCATTTCTAGTTTTTTTCAGCGATATTCTCTTTTCATTTAACCTCTATAATGAATGAGATATCTTAGCTTTTGCAAAACCATTCGATGATGTTGAAATGTATAATTATTAAAAATCGTTTTATGCCAACTATTTTTCGTAATGGTACACTTGAATTGATTTCATTTAGTAAAAACTCTCACAAAACATGTTACGAATATTTTCTACAAAATAATAATAATAAAAAAGAAACCTCGTTACTCCCAGAACCAAAAAGCTGCCGGCTGAATCAAACTTTGTTAAAGCAAAATACACCTTGCTATGCTACGATTTCTAGACGAAATGAGGTGTGTAAGTCATGGACAAATATATAATTGCAGTTAAAAATTGTATCATTTCGTTTGACCCTGCATGTTGTTTAAATGTTGCAGACTGCGGGTCAAACGTGAGCAGCGTCGACTACGGTGTGATCGCCAGCCCGAACTTCCCTCAGAACTACGACGGGCCGTCGCGAGGCCTCTCCAGCAAGACGTGCAACTGGTACATCAGCGTCCGGCCCAAGCACAAGATACTCCTCAACTTCGAGTACTTCGCCGTCGAGGGCAACCCTGCAAGTAAGGATTAGAGCAGATCCGTTGGCTGCTGTCGGAGAAAAGACACTAAAATTATTCCAATGAAGATTCGCTGTTTTAATTATCCACCGCCACCAACGTTACTCTCGGAAAGAAAATCAGTAAACACCAATGAACTCCAAATAATTAAAATAATTACAAAAATAAAACAAATTAAAGCTACTCGTAGAATTATCAAAATAACGTAGGAACAGATGTATGGAACCCAAATAAGAACTAAGGAAGACTGTTGTCAAGTTAAAGAAGAAACATCCATATACCACCCTGCAAATGGAAAGCGCAATATCAGGTGCAAACTCATAACAGAATTACACACTGCCGAACGCACAGTTACGAAAGAACGGGATATAATAAAGATGATACATAATCACTATAGATAGAGAAGAACCTATCCTAACAGGAAAGAATCAACTCTTAATCAATATTAATTGCCAGATCACGGTATCAGAAAACGAACAGTTACTGGAACCAATAAGTGAAGATGAAATACTGGATGCTTTTAGACGAAACTCACGGAACAAATCTTCCGAACCGGATGGACTGCCAGTGCAATTTTACCCCATCTTCTGCAATTATTTGAAAGAACCTTTAATGGAAATGTACATTGACATATTACAGAGACAAATCATCCATCCAGAGTTCATAGATAGCTTCAAGGTACTTATTCCTAAAAATGGAAAAAATCGAAACTTGAAGAACTTCAGACCACTAACACTGCTGAACTGTGATTACAAAATGTTCAGTCGCATAATTGCGAACAGTTTCTTGATACAATGACCAAAGTGACAGGGAAGCACCAAACGTGCATCGGTAACGGACGATCCATTATTCTAACTGTAAGAGGCATACGAGACATCATCACGGTATCAAATTTAGCCAAAACTATAGTAGCAATTACATCATTAACTTTCAAAACGCTTTTTATCGCATAAATCACAACAATTTGCTATAAGTAATGGAAAAATGGGATACTCCAACCAAATATGTAAGGTAATTCAAGTCTTGCTCTCTGGAGCAACATCAAAGATGCTAATAAATGGTCAGATAACTAAAACAAAACAAAAAATAAAAAAAGCAGATCGATGAGACAAGGTTGCCCCTTATCAATGTACCTTTTTTCAATAGCTACCTACCCGTTCCTAGTAGCATTAACTAATAAAATAACAGGTGTGATCTTCCATGGCCAAAGAACAGTAGTATGCGCTTACGTGGACGATGTAAAACTTATTATTACAGAAACAAGAGATACTGAAGAAATAAAAACGCTAACTCCAAAGCGTCTAGCGCAAAGCTAAATGTAAATCAAAAATCGTGGTCTTGGGGAGTGAACAAGGAATAGATCATAGATGCTGGGTCCAAAAATCTGAGACATTAAAGATATTAGGTATACTCTTCACAAAAGAATTAAAAAAAACAATAGTGCTTAACTGGCGAAACCAATTGAACTTTCTAAGACTTAAAATGCGAGAACATTGCTTTAGAGACCTAGATTTGATCCAGAAAGTATGTTACATGAACTGTATAGAATTATCCAATTCATGGCACATAGCCCATTTCCTCACCATCTCACGCGAGATAGAAAAGAGATTGGATTCTGCAATACGATGGTTCATACAGCGTGGAAAGATATTCAAAATAAAATACGAGACACTGAAGTTACCCGTTGAAAAAGGAGGATTACAACTGATCGATGTACACATAAAATGTGTTGTCATATTCATGAAAAAATACATATAACACGTGGAAAAGTGAAACACCTGGGTTCTGCGGACAGATCAAGGGAGCAACAGAACCTTGCAGCATTGAAGCTCCCATTGACATCAGTCACTTAAATTCACGTTTAAAGGTCGGGCCACACTAGACCCCACCGACACCGCGCCGCGTCCGAGCCAACACTCGGCCGTGTGTCGGCCCGCCCTCCTCACGTCCACAGTGGTCCGTAGCACGGCCGTGTGACGGACGGGCTCCTTCGCGGCCTTCAGTCTCCTTTAACGTATACACTTGGTTGTTTCACGGAATTAATGTTACAAAATTACCTTAAGAGTGATTTGGGTATCGTAGCTGCGGCTACCACCCGTACTTTATTTATTATAGAGTACTGTACTTTATAATATAAGAAAGTAATAACGTACGTTAAAATACTCTTTTTTTGTCTGACTCCTGTTATCTCCTAATTGTTTGAACTCTTATGCACAAAAATAGTATTCCAAAGCTGTTTTAACAAATGATAGTCACACTGTATTGAAAGATTTTCGTGTATCTCTATATAGTCACGATTAAATGTCAAGCGTCACTCACTTCACATTTAACGTGTTTGTTTTGGTTGAGGTTCCTTTTCGAGTCACTCAATATTTTCTTTAACAAAAAAGAATAAGATTATTATACATTTTTATTTTAATTCCGTAAAATAATAATAATTTCATGTGATCTAAAAATTCCAGTCACGGAGTTACTTATCGGCTGCGCAGTAAACCTCTATCGTTGTCACCTAATTTGAAAAGGAAAACTACAGATTAGCGTGAAATTCGAAACACAGAGCGTCCTAGCATTTTAGCATTAACAAATCAAAGCTTTTCCAGAAGTGAATTTCAATTTTAATACCCATAAAAATTACAGCTGAGACAGGGATTTGAAAAAGGGACTTTCATTTCCCCAATCGAACGCCATAACCTTCTGAGTCAAGAGACAAAACTAATTATAATCAAAAATTATTATTCAAACATAATAAAATAAACGTACCTATAATTTATTTCTGCCATGCCAAAACACAAATGTACTTTTAAAATGATTGAATACATATTCTCCAGTACTTCTAGATTCAGATGCTTGCGGCGAGTGATTTGGGTACGGAAGGTCCCAGGTTCAAAATCCGGATCTCGGATGCTATTTTTACAGGCCTTAAAATCGACTTTCACCACTGGCAAAGATTTGATTTGTTAATGTGAACATGCAAGGACTCTACCTAAATTTTACGAATATCTGATGAACCTGAAGTGGGGCTGAAAATAAAGGACACACTTCTGAAGCAATCAGTAACGTTAAAACAATATTTAGTCGTAAAGGACCGGAAATTTCCGAACTCTTTCTATACAGTTCTCCATATCGACTGGCCCGACAACAGACCGACACCGGGCCGCACCGTCAAAATATAAACAAAATTTATCCCGGCCAACACACGGCCGAGTGACGGCCGACACGCGGTGTCGTTTGAACTCACTTCAATTGAATGAGCGACAACAATTATAAAAGTGACGGTGCGGCGCGGGCCGGGTGCGGTCATGGAGTATATTTCCTTCCTCCATGGGTGCGGTAGGAAAAGGTTTCAAAATCCTTCACTCGTTAAAGAGACCGAGCTTTTTGGGTGAACGGTTAATGTTCTGACCACGTATTCAGGAGAACGCCGGTTCTAATCCCCATCCAGGCATCCAGATTTATGTTTTTCATGGTTTCCCCAAATCACTCCAGGCGAATGCCGCGATGCTTCCTTCAAAAAGGGCATTGCCGAATTCCTTCCCGTTCCTTGTCCCCAGTCCCATCCCGCCTCTAATGACCTTAGCCGTCGACGAGCAACAAGGAAACAAAAACTGTTAAAGAGAGTGATGAGGGGATGTACTGGAGAAGTAAAGGAACTGAGTTACAAAGTTTGGACAGATCATTGCTTGATATGCTGGTATAGTATGGGACCCACATTTTGAATATCAAATACAGGAGTTGGATGGAGTGTAAAGGAGAGCTGCTAGATTGGTCTCCGAAAATTGCCGTAGAACACAATCAGCAATCGATATGAATAGCTGCAGTAGGATTCATTTGGAAGACAGAAAGAGCGTGATGAGAGTCATGGGAGTGTTCAAGGCGTATGTTGGTGATGAGGCGTGGAAAGATATTTGTGTAAGAACTGAAAGCAATGCATGGAAGGGGGAAGGTGACCACGACCACAAGATGTACGCGATTTCAAACAAAAGAGTGTAGGAAGCTTTAAGAGAATTAATGAATAATTACCAAAAAACGTTCAAAAAATTTAAAGTTTGTAAAGGGCAAAAGTAAGTGGGTACAGGCAAGGGGGAATGAGTGGATGTGTAGGGAAATTGCCACCGGAGCGTGGGCTCAATCGCAATTAAATTAATTAATGTGCTTCGACAAGCACAGGCTCGTCGCGAGAATATCCGCTGTTAAATCTTCAGCGAGTTTATCCGCGTACAAATGTGTGTTTGTATGGGCGGCTTTTGTTGCATTTCGATTGGTATGTTTGTTTTGTGAATTTATATTGAGATAACAGGGGGATTCTATTGTACCAGGATCTGTAGTTCCTGAAATACAAGAACGTATTAAGTACTTTCAGTGCACAGTTCTTTCCACATAATCGGTCGCCAGCTCCTTTGAGCACTTTACTAAACAGATTATTTAATGTAAGGAGCAACAGTTGTCACAGGTTCACTTCTGATTAAAATTCCACAATAAAATAAGTTTCACTGCATTTATTGTGAAACGTCATGAATTTAAATTATGGTATCGGGAATTTATTATTTTTTTAGTGAAAGTGTATATGATTAGATCCTTCTTGAAATCAATAGGTTACCTTCTGAGTCACACAATTAATTATATGTAGCTTTCACTGACTAATGACATTTGTATCAAGAACCCCTTCAGTTTAGCTGCGATAAAATAAAAGTGCAGAAAACAATTTCTAATCAATGTATGCAACACTTGTAAAAAAGTCTATTGAACTTGAAGTGGGTTTTTGAAATTAATTTGGCCGATACTGAAGCATGGCTGCTTAACGGTTGGTCGCCGATCCTGGCAATCTCCAGCGCGCACTCTTTACTTTCACGCCATAACACGACACACCGCGGTCCTAATTCTCTCAAAACTGAACACCGCTCGCAACAGCCACCATACAGCGTCATTTTATACCCTCAGAAGAAATTAGCCTCCTTCTGGTGTAGTAGGGATAGTCACTCAACATCGATTCATTGTATCCATTCGATATTTACCATGCGATACATCGGATGTTAATGGTGTTGCGATAATACAGCGTGTTAAAATTATTGATAAATATTGATACAAGTGTTTTCTCTTTTTTAGTAGTTTATTACAAGATGGAACCTCCAAAGAAAAGTAATGCGCGAAAATTTTTCACTAAAATTGAAAGAAATGGAAACTTTGTAAAATGCAAACTTGCCCAAAAACCATTACATCTTGTGGCAATACATCAATTTTGATTGGTCACGTAAGAAATATGCACAAGGTTGCGTTTTAATTAATAAATAGAGAAAATTCTCAAGTGATGAGTAATGCCGACACCAAAACAATTGCGAAAAAAATTAAAAGTCCCAAACCTGTTGTCTCCAATTCTGAATCACTGCCATCAAGTTCAGCTGATGTGATAGATTTGGAAATTATGGCTTTGGCGTGCTCATCAAGAGATATCCATATCGATGATCCCGTCCCTCCATCTTTGAAGCGTCAAAAGTCGATGGTGGATTTTTTGGAAAATATGCGCGCTTTTTCGGAAGGCGGCAATAAAACTCTAAAAATAAATAATGCCTTGATTTATATGCTTTGTAAGGACAATCAGCCATTTACGATTGTTGAAACTGAGGGCTTTCGTTATCTGATTGAAAGTGATTGCGCCACATTACAAGCTTCCCAGTAAGACGACGTTGTCTCGCTGGGTTGATGACAAATATGATGCACTGTCAACTGTTTTCAGAAAAAAATTAAAAATGTAGAAAATCTAACACTTAAGACCGACATGTGGACAGAAATTATAAGCGTGAGAAGCTTTCTTGGGATTACAGCTCATTATTGGTAGTGAATGTCTTTCAATAACTCTTGGAGTATATTCATTTGAACGCAGTACTTCAGATCATATTGCTGAGACGTTTCTGAATACTGGTGCTGAATGGCATATTAACTTAACATCAAAAAAGTTTCGGCTGTAGTGACTGACAACGCAGCAATTATGATTAAGGCCGTCGAATTGGCTTTTGGTAAAAAAATTAAAACATATACCGTGTTTTGCGCACAGTCTAAATTTAGTTGCACAGAACGCGGTACAACAATGTCTAGAGCTAAGAAACCTTGTCATGGAAATTGTGCCATGGTTTAAGCTAAGTAATACAGCACGCAATGAATTAAGAAAAGCAGCCGATCAAGAAAAAAAAATTGATTCAAGAAGTTACGGCAAGATGGAACAACAAATATTATATGATTGAGAGGTTTTTAGAATTACGTATTGTCGTCAATAATATCATTATTCACCATAAAAATGCATCACTTTTGCTTAGTGCATCAGAACTGTCAAACCTCACTTCCGTTTTCAAAGTATTACGACCATTCGAAACTGCAACCAAAGAGAGGTCTGATGATAGGTACTGCACCCTGCAGCAAAGTGATTCCTTTAATCCATTGCTTAGTTTAAAAATCCAATCCCTCACACTGTGGGACTCACTTTCCAAAGAACTGAAATCATTCGTGCTTAAAGGAATTGGTAAAAATGGGGGCTATAGTGAGAGCAACACCACTCGCCATAGCCACATGGATTCGAGGTTTAAAAAAAAAAAAAAAAAAAAAAAAAAATGCACTTCAGGGATGTATTTGCTTGCTCTACAGCAGTCACAAAAATCAAAGACTTAAAAATAAAGACAAATAATATACAAAATTTTGAAATGTTGGAATCTGAGTCAGATCATTCTAACAAAACAGAACAGAGCTTTTCTTTATGGGAAGATCATCACAAATTAATAAACAAGAGCTGGAAATTGATACAGTCTGAGGATGCAATTTCTGATGAATTATCTATTTACTTGCATAGTCCAGTAGGAAGACTCATTGAGTGTCCTTTGGAAATGTGGAGTGATCTAAAAGTTCAATTTTCTAAGCTTTATAAAATTGCCTTCAAATACTTGACTATTGTCGGAATTTCTGTTCCATCTGAACGTTTATTTTCGAAGGCTGCTCAAATAGTCAATCAGCAAATGAATAAAATGAAAGGAAAAGTTTTGTTTTTGCAAAGTTTGCCTAAACACCATTGGAGTTAAGTGAGTAAAGACCTGAAATTAATATTTTTGGGTAGATTTAGTATTTAATGATTAGTTTTTTATTGTAATGGTCTGGTATCGTAATCAGTACCGGATTAACAACGTAGCAGGAGATAGCAAATGCTACGGGCCTCGCGCCTACTAGGGGACCCCCCCCCCCCTAGGCTAAACAGTATTTTTTTTTTTTTAAAAAAAAAAAAAACTCTATAATTTTCCCCCGGACGGCAAAAATCAAGGCCCTCTTCTTCTTCACATTTGCTACGGGCCCCGCGCTGTGTTAATCCGGCCCTGATCGTAACAAAATAATTCTGTTGATCTGTAGCTTTTGTTTCACTTTAAAGCTTTATCTCACTCATACAAGACTTCTCAACCAACACACAGTATTATAAAATTAATTTTTTAATGTTGGGTGAATAGTAACGATCCAGCCTCGCATTCGGGAGGACGCGGATTCGAATTCCCGTGCGGGCATCCAGACTTGGTTTTTTTTTTATGGTTTCCCCAAGTCCCTCAGGCGAATGCCGGGATGCTTCCTACAAAAGGCCGTGGCAGAAATCGTTCCCGTTCCTTGCCCGCAGTTTTTCCCTGTCTCTAATGACCTCGACGTCGAGGAAGCGTAAAGTCATAAAAAAAAAACATAAAAATTAAACACACCATTACAGCTACAACACTAGCCTGCTGGTATCACCATGGGTATCACACGGACCAAACGAAAGACAACAAACTATCTGCGTTCAAATGGAAATGGTGAACATCAAACTATTGTCATGTTTTCTCTTGGCGAATTTAAAGGAGCAGGTAAGAGATAAATGAAACGATATTTGCCGAGGAATATTTTTAGTTTGAGCTAAGAAAAACATAAAAGTATCCGATATTTTTAAGCGATGCATCGTAAAACATCGATGTAGGGTTCCGGTGGTTTATATCGAATAAAAACATCGATGTACTTTCTAAGTGGATACCCCTATGGTATTATATATATATATATATATATATATTACACCGTAATTTCCTAACGTCACAGTTAGACTGTATCTAAAAATGTACTTTTACATCATTAACAAATTTTGATACAAGATAGACTACTTGATTTTAAATATTTTATGTTATTATGATTATGTCAAAAAAGGCGACAGTTTAGCCGTAATAATTTATCGAAATGGTTATCGACCGAATTTCCTTCTAACTTTTCTTTCCTTTCCAAATTATTTCATTTCCAATCAATCTTTTAATATATGAAATTTATCTTTAGGCATAAATTCTAGTTCTTCCGCAGAGGCTATTGTTTATTTTTTAGTTAGCGAGTGTCATAACAATTATGTTTTAAATAAGTAAATACTCTGTAAATTTGATTTTTTAAACATACATGTCCCCCTTCACAAATGTCTGGCAAATGTCCGGTCGTTGATATCTAGATGTCAGCATTTGTCCGGTCGTGAAAATCTGGATAGCTCGCAATCCTATTATCTACCCTATATGCCAAGGTGCAATAATTTTAAAATCTTATTTTCGTTATGAAAACCATTACAAACCCTTTAACTGTTATGATTTATCATTTCTTTGCATTTTTCTGTGTATTTACCACTTACTAGTAAAACTTATTTCGTTTTGTGTGGTTATTAAAAAGTTAAATTATTATATGGATTCCTGTTCTCGATTTACTTCAACTGTTAATAACACTGTTAGTAATACATGTTTACTGCTGTGCAGGGGTGGATCCAGGGAGGGGGGCTAGGGGGCTCACGTCCCCCACAAAAGTATCTAGGTCCATCTCCGACATTGTACTTTTTTTTTTTTTAGCTCTACGGATTTGAGGCCCGAGGAGACTGTAAATTTTATTAATAAATAATAAAATAAGACTGTAAATACTACCTTTTGCCCGACTCAAGCCCCCCTCCCCCAAAGCCAAAATCCACTAAAAGCCAAGCCCCCGCAACCAAAATCCACTCAGGCCAAGCCGCCCCCCCCCCCAACCAAAGTCCGCTCAAGCCCCTCCCAAACAAAAATCCTGGATCTACCCCTGCTGCTGTTAGTATGGTTCGCTTAATTACTTTTCTTCTTATTTATTCGGATTAAGATTATTTTATTATGTTTTAAAAATTCATTGTTCGACTCTGGTTTCTATTATCGACTGATGTTATTTGGAGCCAAAAACATTGTATATCAATTTACTTCCTTTTACTTATTTTCTCCGTATATGAACTGTGTACCAATATGCTTGTATTCATTTTTATAAGTCGTTATATACGTGCTGCTATCCCGCAGTATCTGATACCCAGAAACAAAACAAATTATATGGATTTGAAATAAATAGTTCATGAACTTTTTCCATTACGTATTATCGCAATCGATATGATTATCGTGATTTCAGCATACCAGCAGCATCTTATTATTTGGAAGAATTATGTTACATTTTTTCCTTGCTGGCGATGTGTTAATTAAGACCTAATATGTTTAAGAGAGAGGCCTGTTGTCACGAATACGTGCTTGCATGGGGTTCAAACATTACTCGTTAACTTGATCGTGTTGTCTGTATAACTGATACTGATACCTTTCCTCGAAGATGCTGTAGTTCTTTAAACCGCTCGCCAAGCTATTAGTGTACCCTGTAATAGCTAACAGGTCATACATAAATGAAAGAAATTCACTTGTAGTTACGAATTTAAACTATATTCTGAAAGTTTGCTGAAGTTAACAATGGTATCAGATTACACTTGTTGAAAACATATAGGCAAATCGAACTTCTAAATCACATAAGAAGATGCAGGTTATCCTTCAAGGCACAACACTGGTGAAGCATTCACTCTTGCAAACATATTTTCTATTTGCAACCCCAAAATTAGAGTGCGCTTGAAGGTAGTTTTAAAACACTGCTTTTGTTGACTTCTTAAACTATCGCAACAAAGTTCTTTCTCTTAGTTTAGCTTAAAGTTTCCTTAAAGTGAATGAGTAAGTCCACGAACTGGTTCCGAGGCGAGATAGTTGAACTTTCAGTAGTTACATTTTGAAATTTACCTCGCGGAGCAACGCGTACTGCAACTTCACAACTACCTGCTTAAAAACTGTTTGGAAACTATACAAGACTGCCAGCGCCATAAAACTGTTTGTAAACTATTCCCGTTTCACCACTACTAAAAATCTTCAAAGTCCACAGCCTCATAGTTCGCTGCCCCTTACATAGCTGTTCTCGCCTCGACCGCCCGCTTGAAAAACTGTTTGAAAACTATTCTCTCTGATTCCTTGCACTGGTCGGCTTTATATCATGGAGGAAGGAATAATATGGAGACGACGCAAGAGACCTTTGCCACGCATGGAAGTGAAGCAGGCCGGCGGAGGAGTGGGGGGGCATGGCCGGAGTGGTGGGGACTTGACCGCTTCCCAACAAACACGGGGAGTATGGTTAAACACCTCAAGGGGACTCTAGGATAAACGTGACGCCGCAATCTGGTGATGGATTATTATGTAACTCGATGAGACAAATAAAAAATGAAGAATAAAATTTTTTGATATCCTGCTTAGTTTTCGAGATATTCTGTCTCAAATGTGAAATGGTTTTGGTTGAAATTCAGAAGAAAAAATTATTCAAAGTCAAATTTTATGATGAATTTTTATTTAAAAAGACGAGACAAATAAAAAATAAAGAGTAAAATTTTTCGATATTTCACCTAGTTCTCGAGATATACTGTCTCAAAAGTGAGGTGTCTTGAGTTGAAATGCAGAAGAAAAATTTCGCAAAAGTCAAATTTAATGATGGATTCTTATGTAACACGACGAAAAAACTCGATAATAAGGAATAAATGTTTTCGATATCTTGCTTAGTTTGGGGGATATACAACAACCAAATTGAGGGGTTTAGGTTTGGATGCAGGCTGGACCAAAAATTAATTCTGTCAAAGCCACAATGATTACATGGTTGACATGCAGAATGGATATTTCAGTTTTATTACTACCACTTGTGGTTAGTCTGAAATGTGTCCTAGACCAGAAAAAAGTAAGAGGACCCACTCTAGGGATGAGCAACCCAGACATTTTGTAGGCTGGTACCAGAAATAAAATGTTTCCGCATAATTTATAGTTAGTATAAAGTGTATCAACAAAAAGTAAAGAGTGATACTTTACTATAATGTATGGTTGGCATCATGCGGTGTTCTTTTAAGTAACTTCAAGCAAGTGTGCTCCAATCATAAATGCGATGATGAGTCACTGTCTGAACAAGCCTATACTTTTTTCAACAAAATAACTTATCACGCTAGAAGAACTCTACTTCAACTTCTGTTTAAAAGGGCAGAGGCTTTATTATTACCTTTAAAAATAAAAGAGCCGTTTCACAATTGTTGCTATTACAGGAATGTACAAGTAACTTTATGACACAGAATTTGATTCATTATTTTCCTTTACTTCACATTATTAATAATGAATTAACATGTGGTTAAAGGTAGGGACCGTACACAAACTACACGGCCTGGTCCGGGGGGGGGGGGGGGGGGGGGGTGCTGGAAGGCTACGTTGAGCTATGTAGGGAGAGGGGGGGGGATTCCAAGCCAGGCCACGTAGCTATCCTTTCATAAAATTTGTCACAGTTAAAATGAGGAATGGAATTCACAACAGCATGTGAATATTTATTGGTTTAATTCTAGATGGCGATACCGCTATAGCACCTTTCTGCCGCACGCAGCTATCAAAGAATTATCCGTACCACTTTTATGACATTTTTCTTCTGGTCCAGGCTGTATTTCAACCTAACCTCAACTGCTAGGAATAATTAAAAAAAAAGCTAGATCCCTGTACTGGTAGTAGGCCTAAAGTAGTTGTAGCAGTATCATGATCTAGAATTAAACCTATTTATTTCCCTCAGCTAATTATCTCCTTATGTAATTTATAATAGTCTGACAAGAGAAAACAGTGCAAAATGTCTTCTGGAATCAAAAGGGGAAAAAAAACCTACTTGCTAGGTGAGGGGGGGGGGGAAGGGGGGTGGAGGCAAAAGCCAAGTTGGTCTACATGGGGAGGGATAGTGGTTCACAGGAGGCCAAATTGGAGCTATGTGGTTTATGCACGCTCTCTTATGTATGTATCTCAATTGATGCTATCTATAAACATTAGAAATTAAGGAAAAAAAGTCTGTTAAAAATTATTTTAATAGAATTTTATTTGCCAAAACATCTACAGCCACAAAAAAAGACTAAGGGTATTATTATTTTATTTAATTTCAATGGAGCACACGCTCCATAATATCCAAGTGTAATTAGGAAACAGTGATACAAGATTGATTGAAACAGAAAGTTATATATGTAATTTGAAAGTGTCACCATATGGCAAGATAATACTTGACAGCAGTAGGAGCACTGGATTCTTAGGTTTTCTGATTCATGTTTGAAGTATTTCTTTAATTCCTTAGTTATTGATCAAAAAATCTTAAAATATATATTAGCATATAAATTTAGTCAGGATCACTTTGAAATATTTTTACAATGTATCAGATCTTTGGGGGGTGGAGGGGGGGGGAGGAATTCAAACAATCCCACTGCCCATACACTTTAAAGCAGCTTATATAAAAAAAACTACTCTTGAAATGTGAAGTGAAATATGCAAACACTGGTAATTGTATACTCCTGGAAAAATTGTTAATCATGCTCCAGAACATATTATAAATTTTACATCAAGACATCATCGAATTATTGATTTACAGTTTCCTCCCAAGTCCGACCACGAATGTGACGAAAGAAATCGTAATAGTAAATTCACTGAATCACGAAGTAAAACACGCCCCTTTAAATCTCATTTTAAACACTCGTTAAAAAATAATGCTAGTCTATTATGTGCAAAATAGCAAGGTTTGCTGATTTTCTACACTACACCAAGAAAAATTTGAGAACAAAGTCATCCCATTGAGAGCTATGACTAAATATTTATAGACGTGCTGCAAAGTTTGCGGTGTCTACCGCTCACTTCAACAACGATAATTACAATTCAACTTACTTATGAAATGATATTCCAGGTTCATTCCTGTCTGGCCTATTTGTGCAACCGTACGCAACACAAGCTGGCATTTTTAAACACTTATACACAATACTAAATGAAATAATCACTGCCTCTACCACAATGTGAACACCTTAATTGTTGGGAAGCGCCATATGGTCGCTGCCGGTGCTGCCACCATGCGGGAGAGTTTAGTGCTTGCTTCACCGATTTAAGCTCACTTCTCCTCCATATAATTCCTTCCTCCATGCTTTATATAGGCTAGGGTTATCTATTGCTGAATTGCCATGGAACACCGGTGTATTCCCACGGGGAAACACTAGTCTTTAGTGAATTAGAAAAAGCCCCCACTCCTGTGAAACACTAAGTTTACTCGGATTATCCAGAAATTTTACTATGTTGTAGTTTAATTTATTCCGAATATTTTTGGTCATGACAATTTTTCTCATAATTATTCTCGTTTAAGAGCTATTAATTTCTGAATGTCACACATGGGAATGATATCATATGTTAACACTAAAACTTCGTTTTTCTTACTTTAAACATCAAGTTACCTCTGAACTGTTATATGTTTGTTACTAACTGAACTTTTCTCTTTCGTTTAAGCATACTTTTATCTTCATAGCTCTTATTTCTAAAAATTCGGAGTTATTTTGATTTGAAATTTCTCCTTATATAAATTTTAAAAGCACACAAAAAATACCTTAAAGTCATTGTCATTCTCTGCTTTCTTAGTGGAAATGGATGCAACAAAATTCATCATGACTGAAAAACAACCTTATTTAAATCTTATGTCTTTTACAAAAATGTTTTAGAATTGATTGAAAAAGTGCTTTCATGTTAAGAAAAAGGTTATAAAAGTTGTTTGCTATATAATTATATCGGATTTGCCCCCTTCTAAATGGTTTTAGCAAGATAATGGACATATAACTAGGTTATGTTCTGAGATTAAAAGTGTTTTACCAAAGAACGTAATAATAAAAGTTATTCGCTGTGCATTTTATGTATTCTTACTCGCCTCTTGCTGAATGGTTTAGGTGAGATAATAGATATATAACATGCCCCCCCCCCCCCAAATTAAACTTGTTTTGCGAATTACGAGAGCTGAAATAAATTGAATTTAAAATGTAGTGAAGTAAACAGCATGACAGCTTCCCCCATTCATTCATCATTCACACCAGTGGCGGATCCAGGATTTTGTTTTGGGGGGGCTAGGATTTGGTTTGGGGGGGGGGGCTTCACTCGGGGGAGGATGCTTGAAAGATTTAAATAACAAACTCAAATTCCCTAAATTCTGGTAAAAGTTATTCGCTATGCATTATATGTAACTCGCCTATTGCTGAATGGTTTAGGTGAGATAATAGATATATAACACTGTATCTTAACAGTACATGTGAAAGAAGTTACGGGTAACAGCTATTTTAGAATATATGAGGTAAACAGTCTTTTACATAATAAAATTACATTTAATCAACAACTCTTTCATTTTGGTTTGAAACATTTAGTCACATGTAATAGCCCTACAGTACTTAAAAAAAAGGGGAGGAAATTGGTTATAAAAGGGGCAGAAAATTCATGGACTTAACACTTACTCTAAATATTTTGGTATATTTCTTGGCATTGATATTGATTTTCTCTTCTTTATTTTTTTTTATTTTTTTTTTTTTACAGTGTTATACTACAGGAAACAAAAGTAATATGTGGAAAATGTAATTATACGCCACTTGTTAAATAGATTCTTGTAAATCTTTTGCTAGCATTTACTTTGTTGCCACTAATTTCACCTGCAGTACACTTCTTTCTGAGATATTAAAGGAGACAAACTTAACTTCTATCATTATTCTCATTTAAAAAAGTGCATTTGTTGATGTGATAACAATATCATTGTAGTCCTTTTTTTTTAACAAATTCTAATTTATTGTAACATCTGTAAATTCATATCTTTCACTACAAAAAAGGTTATAAACTTTTTTTTGTTTTGTTTAGTACTCCTCTCAGAGTTATCCATTATGTTAAATGATTCATTTTAAAAGAAATGCATGAACGTTTTCTAGATAATTATGTGAGTGATAACATTTTTTGCTAGCCCGAGGTTGTCCAGCAGCAGTAGTGCGACTGTGGCACCGGTCTGACTCACCACCTATTGAACTGTGTGGGGAAAAGACTCCTGAAGAATCTCAATGGCAGTTCCTCTCAGACTCCAACAGCATGAGGCTCAGGTAAACTTGGCCATTTCATCTTTTAAATTTTCTACCTTCAGAATGCGAAGGTTAATGAAAATGTGTGGCTGCAATTATCTTTGTGTTGTTTACTTAGTGCTGCCAGAATTTTTTTTTTTTTTTTTTTTTGTGCTTTCATGTAGTGGGCTAACATTGGTCATTCTTTGAACAATTACAGGGTCTATTGGAGATCGTAATTCCACTACAACATTCAATAATATCGTTGTAATACTACTGTAGTCAGTCACAAGACATATTATTTTCAAGCAGTAATTCAGTTGTAATACAGCCTGGACCATTATTTTCAACCAGAAATTAGGTTGAAATACAGCCTGGACCAGCAGGAAACCGTTATATGTACTTCGGAAAGAATTTCTATCTTAGTCTTGCATTTGACCACTGCAGTATTATGATGCCAACTCCAGGAGAACCGCAATATCCAGTAATCCCCAATTACAGAGCTTTGAACTTTGCAGATGATGGGTAGCAATAAATTTTCTGATTTTTTAAAAAAATTAGTACTAATAACTTTTGTAACATTCATTAATATGTAACACGTGCAAGATAGCTGAAAAATCTCATTGCAGTAATTACTGGCCCCTGCCATTCTGTATTAATATCATATTCTGAATTCTCCTTTATTTTCAGTCACGAATAGTAATTTCCCTTAGAATACTCATAAAAAGACGGTGAAATGGTACAGATACCAGATGACCTACGGAACACTACTGTTTTCATTTAAAAATGTGTTATACATGCCATGGGAGAAGGAATTTCTGCTATAATTATGTCTTTTGTCAACAATGATTGAGCTGTTAAAACTTTGGCCTGTGATATGGGAAACCCCAATTTTTATTTCTGGCAATTCAGCTTTTCTATGGATTCCTGAAATTCATTGAGGTGAGTGCTGGGATGGTTTCTTCAAAACAGCAAAGCCAAAATTCCTTCCAGTCCTTTTTTCCCAGTTTTCTCTTAATTCTATATTGATGTTAACACCAATAATTATAATAAAAGACCTGCCAGAGTATTTATGTATGTTGAAGCACCACCAAATTAGATAGCAGAGCTGCATCAGGCCCAGGTTCAAATCTGTGGCCCCACAAATAGGTGGTTTTCCGCAATCATGTGGGCAAATGCTGAGACGGTCTCAAATCTCCAACTCATAAACTACTAAACAAAAATAGAACACAAGTTTCTCTTTTCACAGACAGATGACAATACATCCATTTCATCCAATCAATACTATGATGGGCCTATCAAGTGAGTAGCACGTGGAACCTTGCTTTGAAAACAAGCACGGCCTCTGGAAGAGGAGGAGCCAAAAGACCTATGAAAGTGGAAACATCTAAAATATTATGATGATGAATAAAAAATAAGTTCTCAAATAGGATAAACTTTATAAAGTTTCCTTGATTTTTATTCAATGATATTCTATAGTTGTCAAACTATAAAGTACTTGCATTTTTTTTATAGTTTCATCTCTGCTGACAAGTCAGTTGGGGCACAAGGCTTTCGTGCTGTTTGGACAGAAGTGCAAGAAGTTCCCAGCTGTGATCAATTTACATGTGCTATGAACAGTTTCTGCATTTCTTCTCGGCTGCGGTGCAACCGAGAACCAAACTGTGGAGCCAATGATCGATCTGATGAGACAGGATGTGAGTACTCAAGAATATTCTGTCAAAACAGAATTATAGTTTATTATTCATACTTAAGCTGGTGGTCAAAACTGCAGAAATTGTGTTTCACTGGGGAATAAATAAACAGTATAATGATAAGAGTATAGTTGTTTATTTGGTTTTGTTTTTATTATTTTAAGTAAACTTCTGCCTTTTTATTAAAAAATTGTGTAAAAAATTATGACCATGCTCATTAATTTAAATTTCAGTAACATATTCAATATAATATAATATTTGTTGACAGACCCAAAACTTACGTGTCAAATAATAATACTAAATTAAGAAATTATTGGGGAGGTAAACCTATTATTCATCACAGATGAGTGAAGGAGGATTCTGAGAAACACATAAACATGAACATACTTTATGGGTTTGTGTCTAAACCTTATTAATGTATATAGGTGAGACATATGGCTACAAGCCAGGTAGCTTAAAGGTTTAGGTACTTGCTCGGTTCAAATCCCAGTTGGCCCAGGAATTTTTAAGAGTTCTGCTTGATCATGAAGAGCTATGCCAGGACAGCCATAACAAAAGCGAAAACAGGCGTGCAAGTAAATTGCCATTGGGTTATGCACTCTCGCTAATGGGGCGTCCATAAATTACGTGAGATGAAATAGGTCCAGCGAAATCTCACCAAGGGGGAGAGGGAGAACAACGGAAATCTCATGTGAGGTTTTGGAAAATTTTGTTGGACTGTAGAGCTAAAAACCTGAGGGAGGGGGGGCTCACAGGACTGGATCTCACCAGAGGGGAGGGGGTGGTCCAAAAATCTGGAAAAACACCTCACATAATTTATGGACGCCCCCTAATTTAAAAAATTAACAAATTAACATAGTGGGAAGGGTGGAAGGTTTTAATGATGAGAGAAGAAGCAGATGATCAAAAATTGTGGGAGGATGTACAGAATTTTTCTGCCAACTGTCCCCAGTACTTGTTTCAGCAGACTATCTAACCTCAAAAACATCTTGGTGCACAAATACCCTCCATCTGACTCTCAAAAAAACCCCTTATGGATCTTTTCCCTGTAATAGACTTCACTGCAAAACCTGCAACATGCATCCTCCAACTACTACATTCTCCAACCCTGTCACAGGAGAAACCTTTCCCATCACCTGACATGCCACATGCTCCACTATGCACATCATATACCAGCTAACTTGTCGCCATTGCACGAGTTCTTATATAGGCCTGACTACACAACAACTCTCGACCAGAATGAATGGCCACAGACAAACAGTTCACACCCGCAATTTATATCTTCCCATACCAGAACATGCTAACTACCACAACTCCAACAACTTAAATGACTGTAGGATCGTAATTTTTCACGGCGTTGAATATTAATATATTTTTCTCGAGCTTCCAGCGCCTTCGAAACGTCCCGCAAATATGACATATTAACACGGCTGGAAGCTCGAGAAAAATATATTAACTTAAATGACTGTTTCACTGTGAGAGCAATCAGAGTTTTCCCTGAAACTACCGCCACCTCAGAACTTCGCAGATGGGAACTTGCTTACCAAAACATCCTAGATACCAGACACCCACCCGGCCTCAACCACAGATAAAATTCCTTTCCTTCATGCATCACTCATTATTAGTAGGATTAGTAGTAGCATTATTGTCATTTAACTAATTACCTTATTTTATTTTTCAAAATTTATCTATCCATATTTATTTACTTTATTCCCCCACCCTCTTTTTTGTCTAGCATTAGTTGTACCACCATCTGTGATTTACATATTTATATACAATATCTCAGTCCCAACGCCATATTGATGATCCACCTAGTCATGTAGCAACCCTCGGCGTGTGCACACCTCCCGAGCCTCATGACTCATTTTCTCCATCATGAATAAGGTTTAATAACCGAAATATTGAGTTTATTTGTGTGTTCGTGATATATGTTCTTCTCTCGTCGCTGCCATCAACTTTGGTGAGTGATGAGTCATTTTCCCTTTCCTTGCAATTATATTGCCTAAAGCAGTTTCCTTTTTCCTTAGTTTAAGAAATGTTAATAATACATGCATAGAAAAAAATTCAGATTACATAGAAAAGACATATACAAAACAAACGATAATACACATTATATGAAATAAATATTGATCATAGTAAGTTGGTGAAGATAGGAAACAGTTGATAAAGAAGAAGAGGTCACAGGGGAGCAAAAGCAAAGAGAAGAAAGGCTTATAACAACATCTGAAATTGTGGTCAGATGGGTGCTTATTACCCAACATGTAATGGTAGGCATGCTTTCACCACCTCATAGCAATAGCTGGTGATAAGAAAGACTCTGATAGCATGTTGTATGGAATGGAAAATCAAGTTAACAGTGTTTGTTGCATACATATTGATCCTTCCTTATATACATACATATAAATTAAACATTTGGATAGCAGAGTAACCACCATCAAGCACGTTTGAAGGCAGGACAATTTCGAAACATGGATGATCACAACATACACTTAGCATGGACATTTTTGGGTTTATGGCCCTTTGTCAACAATAAAATGAGGTGTTATCTTGGTTTTCCAGGTGTAACCACATCAATTTATAGAAACCTAATGTTTCAGTCATCCTTTTGTGGCTTTCTTCAGAGGACTGTGAAAGCCACAAAATTATGACTGGAATATTAGTTTTTGATAAATTGACACGGTCCCACCCGGACAACCAAGATATCATCGACTACTACCCTGGAAGTCTGCACACCCAATAGAATGAGTTGCAGGTGGGGGGCAATTTAAAAAATACAGCAGCAAATATTGTACAGTTTTTTTTTTTTTTTTTTTTTTTTTTTTTTTTTTTTTTTAGATATAATCAATATAAAACATAAAAAACTTGAACTAAATCAACATAAATTCAAATATGTTACACACTAATTTAAACATCAACTCTAGTGGCAGTAGTTCATGTTGGATATAGATAGTGGGAGTAAGGAACAAGGGTGGAAACAAAGAAAATTGCTCGTTATTATATTTAGTTGAGAACTGGGTGACTGATATAACTTAACTGGTTCCAAAGAAAAATAAAATAGAATGTCGAATACTCTGATAGAAGAGTTTGTTGTCATGGAGACATGAAGTAAGAGGCAGAGAACCATGAATAACACTAGTGTTTACGGTTTTCTACTGTTAAATCAATCACTGTTAAAATTAACCTTGTATTATTCGTAGTCCTTACATCTCGAATATATTTTGGTGAAGAAATAAGAAAAAAATTATATTAAAGTTTTAAGTTCATCAAAATACAAAAGACTACATTTTATCATTAACGTAGGGACAATCTATATAGAAACAGATTGAACAAGAGTTGTCCCCTGCTGGCTTATCTATTAATGTCAGACATACTAAATAAATTCTTAAGACTCAGCCAAGAAATAAGACATTGTTTGGTACTCTGTTTGTATTTGTACTGGTAGGCCAATTCCCACCTTTTGAGTTCAAAGGGGCTGCTGCTGTCTATTAGGACTGGATGGTAAATCAGGGATTAAAATTGTTGGTATCTTGTAAGGTGTCAGCAGTTACTGGACGGTCATAAATCTGGATGAATGCCATTTGTCTGTGGGCATTGATTCTAATGGACGGTTGATTCGTGCTGAGACCAATATGAGAGTCCAGACAGTAGTTATACATTAACTGGTTCACTGCATGGGAGGTTTCACAGTGGCATGTCTTATGATGGGTAATCTTTTCCAACTGGCAAGGTTGGTAATTTGTGGTGTAGGTATGGGGTATGTTGCATATTGAACAAGACAGGACTATGATTGGTTTTTAGAGGGTTTATGGTGGTTGATAGGCTGTACAAGTTGTGATATGGCATGCATATGCTGTTTTTGAACTAGATCCGGTGGGTAGTTGCTGGATTTAATACTTGCAAAATGTTGTATGAATACCATATGAGGGACGGTGTGACTGCTGTGGATGTCAAGGCTATAGAGGAGGGAGTGTTTGGGGTGATATGGATAACAACTGTCAAAATGAAGATCTATAACTATAAAATGCAAAATGTTGGTTATTCTCCCATCATAATATTTAATTTGTCACGCTAGTAAACATATATTGATTCTTAAAAATCTTTACATAAAACCATGGGCGCCGGCAGGATTGCTTCTAGGGGGGTGCACCAGGGCTGCATTGCTACCCCCCCCCCCATTGGCCCAAAAGTTTCTGTGCCCACACGGCGACCCGGGATGTAGGGGGTGCACCAGGGCTGTAATTGGTGCTCCCCACCCCCTATCGGTCCAAATTTACGGGCGACCCGGGATGTCAGGGGGGTTCAAGTGCACCCCCTTGCACACCCCTCCCGGCGCCCATGCATAAAACATAAAAGGAAGGATAGTGAAAGTAAACCTGTCAGTCACCACAGGTAAATGCAGGAGAGCCAACACAAACACACTTTACAATATATATAAAACAAAAACCAGATAAATTTGTGCTAAAAAACTCAGACACTACTGATCAAATTTGAAAGGGGTTTTCACTGTTTAGAATCTCAGTTGATCTATTTGGTATGTCTTATGTTTCAACGTTTCATAACGCCAGAGCATTAAATGAAATTCTGAATGTATCATGACAAATAACAAGGATGGAATGACTAAATGCTGCATACTCCACACTAAACACACTACTACAATGCATGTGATCATAGCCTTTCATGAAAGCAATACAATCAGTTTACAATAATAACTATTTTTCATACTCTACACTAAATAAAACTTGAAATATTCTTTCGTTTATTTCTGGATATTCATTTTTTAAATGCCATATATGGCAACATTGAATGTGAGAAACTAATAACATAGATTTTCTTTGATCACAGTATCTGTCAGTCCTCTTTAGGATTTTGTTCACAATAAAATGGTGCCACAGTTTGTAACTAATCAAAACTTAAGATTTTTTTTAATATCTCACTAAGTTCTGAATACTTGACATACAATTCTGAATACCTGGCAGGCAACTGTACAGGTACAGAATATATTTTATTTTTGAGCTCCAGTGACAGATGAAGCAGCATAATGAGAATTTTTTTTAGCTCCAGTGGCAGATGAATCAGCATAATGAGATACATCTATATACTGTGAAAACTTGGTCAAAATTGATTCAGCAGTTTTCAGGTAATGCTAGATTATTCATAAATTAAATGTGTCATAGCGTCTTAAGATATATGTTGAATTTTAACTTTGACCTCAAGCTTTCAAATTCTGAGAATCCATTCAAAATATATATTTTCTACATGATGCTGGAATAAACAGACACATTCCAGATACATTTTTATGTATGTGTTATGTATTATTGAGTGTACAGTCCATGAAAACTGACAATCTGTATCAAAGAATCCACAGCACCCCATTCTTAAAACTGTGTTGCTAAATCACCATTTAGTTTAGTACTGGAAATGGCCAGTATGAAAGCTTGGTACGCATGAATCTTTTCAGTTGAATAAAAATAGTGTACAGGCAAATCAACTTCAACCCACTCATTTCTTGTTATGGTGCAGGTGGATCTAGGTTTCCTTTAATTCCGTAAATGGATGGTGCAAACTGTATGAAAATTGGTACACATTTCTAATTGGGTGAATAAAAATAGTGCATGGGTAAATCAACCCTAACTAGTCCAGGCATTCCCGGGAACTCTGTTAGTTTCTGTATAAACCTTAACCATGACTGGAGGAAGGTATATGGCAAAAGAATCAGACATTGAGACTTACCACCTGACTGAAGTCTCTTAAATTTACTCAACTTTACTCCAATTTCCTCCTTCCACAAAATTCTCCATCATACACTGCCTTCTTGAACAGCTATCACAAATTCTAACTGAATGCTGGCAATTGCAACATAAATAGTCAAAACAACAGCTACACAATTTATTTATTCTGGTGAAAAACTATCTTTCTCTAGATCTGCCCCTCCTATATGAACACCCCACTCCTACACAGCACACACCGTTGCATCATGCAGTTATGTGGTGGATCTCAGTGTGTATATATATCAGATACCCTTGCTATATGTCTTCCTCCAGTCATGATTCAGGTTTATATCAAAAAAAAATTTAATAGTGTGCTTGTATTTTTTTTGTTCATCTTGCCCCTTCTGCCATCATCTGTGGTGAGTGACAGTTTTATTTTCTCTATCCTTCCTCATTTTCATTGCCTAGCGGCATTTCTCTGTCACTAATATTGTATACATATAAATATGGAAATAAGTCACAAAAGTTGGAAGGAGGACAGCAGTGACAAAAAAGCTTCACAAACACAAAAAGACACATTATTTTGAACTATTCCCATATTCATGTTAACAGAAATGTGTGGCAGTGTTTTCAAAGTCATCCACAGTCATATACAGATAACTCTTGAAAAATGCTGTGATGTGATGTTAACATGCAAAGATAAAATAGACCTATCTTTTACCAAATTTTAAGGAAGAATACAGCAGCGAAAAATACAAAATATTATTTCAGGCTTTGTTCTTACTCATGAAAATACAAACATGTGACCGAAATTGCACAGTTAATTGTTGACAACATAGCTACAAGAATACAGATTACTTTATATGATGGCAGTGCAGCATGGATACATGCAACAGACACAAACATTAGGTACTGTAGGTGACTGTGGGAGGATGGGTGTTGTAGGTGACCTCATCAAATATGTTACTAATGGAGCTTGGAGGGATATTGATTGAAGAATTAGGAATAGTATATGGAAGGGAAAGATGACCATGACCCCAAGCTGGCACTCGATTTCATGCATAAGGGAGTGGGAAAGTTTTCTTTCATGGGTAAGGGTGTCAGGGATTGGAACAAATTACCAAGTGAAGTGACAATTTACCAAAAAGCCTGAAGGAAATTAAAATTAAAATTGGTAAATTAGAAAAGGTTTTTTTTCTGTCATCAGTCTCTTGACTGTTTTGATGCCTTCATCCATTCCCATCTTGCGACATTATCTTCTCAACATATCCTTACAGCCCACGTCCTCAATTATCTGCTTCATGTATTCTAATCTCTGCCTTCATCTGCAGTTCTTACCATCAACTGTTCACTCCATTAACAAGTTAACCAATCCTGCATGTCTCAAAATATGACTCACCATTCTGTCTCTTCTTTCTGTAAGACTCTTCCACAAACTTCTTCCCTCACACATCATTTCGATAACTGTTTCGTTTCGTACTTTATACATCCACTTAATTTTCCTTCTATAGTACCACATTTCAAATGCTTCAGTTTTCCTTCTTTCTGGTATTCCTTAAGTCCATGCTTCACTGCCATAAAGTGCTGTGCTCCACACATAGTTTTAAAAAGTTCTTTGAGTCGTAGATCAAAATTTGAAACTAAAAGATTTCTCTATTTCATGACGGCTCTTTATGCTAGCGCTATTCTGATTTAATATCACTCCTGCTTTAGCCATCAGTTGTAATTTTACTTTCTAAGTAGCAAAATTCACTAACTTCGGGGACTGCACCACTTTGGTAACCTTCGAGAAACTGGTACTAACCTGTTGAAATTTACATCAGTAACTTTTGTGTGCGTGGAGACTTTCCCGGCGTACTGAAGCAATGTATTCTTCACAGGTGTGCAGCCGGATGGTGTTTTGAAAACACCATCCGGCTGCACACCCGTGAAGACTACATTGCATCAGTAACTTTGTCAACAAGTCCTCTTCATGTTTCACATTCACACTTTGAGGAAAAGAAGCCAGGAATTTAATTAAAAAATGCCGAAATATAACATGGCGCACTGCCTTTACATGCTGCCAACATTGAAAAAATCCATGACAGTCTCTTAAAATGTTGATTTAATCCTTTGTTGTAATGTTTTCTTGCCTTTTCATCTCTTCTCCATTGTAAAAAGTCACACAAAATTGGCAAATAGACAACATTTACCCAAGTTATAATAAGGTGATGCCCGCCATCTTACATAGCAACAAGCAACTAGAGATAATCGATTGCTTCCATTGTAAACAAATAATGCCATTTCTGTGATATGCTTCAAAGCGAAAATTTCCCATTTTTTTTCCACTTGGTCCAGGCCGCATTTCAACCTAACCACGGTTTCTATGACAAAATGAAACTGTTTATGTTGAAATGATCCCTGTACCGATAATTTTTACGTTATTTTTGCATTGCTGATACCATTTCACAGTTGCTCAGCCTTTCATAATTTGGCATTTTTAATTAAATTTCTAGCGATTTTTCCAGAAAGTATGAAGACAAAATGTGAGAAGGACATGTTGACAATGTGACTGATGTAAATTTCAACAGGTTAGCACCAGTTTCTCGAAAGTTACCAAAGTGGTGCAGTCCCTCTAATTACTTCTATTGCATCTGACCCTGTTTTATATTTATTCTACTATTATTGGTATCATTTCTGCTACATATTATCACTTTTGTCTTGTTTTGGTTTATATTTAGTCAAAAGTCTTCCTTCAGTATTTTGTTCATGATATTCAGTAACTTGTCAATATTCTCAACCTGTTCTGCTAACAAGACAATGTCATCAGCAAATAGTAACATACTGATTTTTTTCTCCTTGAACACTTTGCCAAATTCAAACATAAGATAATAAAAAATAAAAAGGTGTAAATGGAAGAATAGTGGAATTTCCACCAGAGTGTGTGCTCAATCACAATTAAATTAAAATAGTGTCTGTTGATCAAGGTATAGGGTGGGGGTAAATTCAGAGTACAGGGAGAGGGGATAGTTATTTGAAAGGAATACCTGCGCATTGCAAATTATTAAAACTAATCACAAGCAGTCAAAAATGGCATATAACAAAAAGTAATACAAAATATTATGTATGTAAATTGACAATACAAATAAATAAGCTAGAATATTAAAACAAAAAACAAAACAAAACAAAAATGTGAAGTTAAAAACATCACCTCTGGTTAGCTATGATTCAAGTTAGGTAATGAGTTTAGAAGAAAAGACAGGTTAAAGAGAAGGCAACGTTAAAGCAATGATTGGGTATTATCTTAAGCTTAGACCAGGTAGTTTCTGGGTAACCAATTTGTACGGTAATCCAATATCCCTACTTACTGCCCATGGTTACATTGTTAATATATATCAGAAAGGCTTATGAAAGTAAACCCATCAATCACCATAGATGAAAGCAGCGAACTTTAGCAAACATATAAAAATCAACACATAAATGTGAACACACTTTACAATATTTTGATATAAACCATAATCATAATTAGTGTTATGGCAAGGGGATGAGGTGTGAACACACCAAGACTCAATATAGTAGAGGTGGGCAAAGTGACTCACTAAAAAGAGCGGCGCTCATTTGATCACTCTATGAAAAGAACTAGTTCTTTTCAACGGTTCACCAGTTCACTAGCTCAGTTTAAACAAAAAGAGCAGTTATATCTATTTTGAGTGTAATATCTGTTCGTTTTATTTACATTTAGACTGATTTCTTAGGTTAATATCACATCGGTTATTTTAATTTATTTTTGTATTTATTTTGAAACAATTTTGTTTCTTAAATACTACCGGATTACTTTCACACACAAAAGCTCTTTCAAAGCAACAATGAAATATTGTTCAGATTGCTGGGAATATTTGAGAGATAGTTTGAGGATAGTTAGTTTTACATTAATTTATTTACAGACACAAAGTACAATCAATTTTAAAGAACTTTGTGCTTTAAATGAAATGAAGGTTACTATTCACAAATAAAATTTTACTTATTTGGCCATTCAGCAGCCTACTTCATTTTTCAATGCGAATTTGTCGAGCATTTGAGAATAATCTTTCACAAGGCACGCTTGTAGTCGTTATACACAAAGAGAAGCAGAAAGAGAAGTGGAGCGGGACGTCAGATTCGAAAGAACTAGCTCCCCAGTGGCACTGCTCCACCCTGTAGCTCTTTCTGTGCCAATCGATTGGGATCGGAGAGTGACGCGAACGAACTAGCTCTTTCTGCGTCGATCGATTGGGATCGGAGAACGACGCGAACTAACTGGCTCTTTCCGCACTGGGTGCTGGAATCAGAAAGCATCGCGAATGAACTAGCTTATTTATTTATCAATCTTGTTTCATGGAACCCTGCTGAGGAAGGACCTCTGGAATGTGAAACATGTCATGGTTAATACACATACATCCAATATGAGTCATAATCATAGTAAAAACAATTATACGTTCCAAAGACAAATGAAATAAAGAGAATAACAATAAACATTAATTTTTACAACTGAATTTTGCAAAAGTCATATTGAATACAATTAATTAATTTGTTCAAATTCTTGAATGGAGTAAATGGAGTTGGAAATAAGATAATCTCTCAGTTTTTCTTTAAATATACCTTCATTATCTGCAGACTGTTTTATACTCTTGGGAAGTTTATTAAACAGATGTATACCAAAATAATTAACTCCTCTTTGTACTATTGACAGATGCTGATGTATTGTGCACGTTATTTCTGTTTCTTGTATTGAAACTGTGTACCTGTGAATTAGAAGTAAACAGGTTAAAATGATCTATGAGAAAGCACATGAGATCTTCTTGATCTTTGAGATTTCTTATTTTTTCAGAGCGGATTGGATAAACAATGAACGGCATGGAACTAAGACTAAACATAGGTCGGGCGAGAGTGGCATAGCCGAAACTGACTTATTGTTGGCGCACACTCAATTGAAGTTAAGTTCAATCGAGACTGACACACCACCATCATTACTGGTTCCAAGAAGAACTACTGTTCGTTTTCAGTGAGCGACTGCTCACTCGCTCTTTCAAAAGAACTGGTTCACTCGCGAACGACTCATCTCTACAACATAGATCATGTAGTGAGTCTATGCATTTGTGCCCTTCTCTAATCATGATTAAGGTTTATGCCAAAATATTGTAACGTGTGTATCCTCTTCCATTTAAATTGCCTACCAGTATTTATATTGTCATGGTTGTCAAATAATATATGTATATATGCTCGAAGAAGAGGAGCATGAGATGAAATGAAATGAAATGAAACTTCAGAGGGTATGTGATGTTATTTCAATTATTATAAATCAAGTCAAATACATCAATATAACATTGCACCCCTTCTGGCTTTGATGTATGCACTGGTTTGATTGGCAAGGGTGTCATACAGCCCTCGTATCTTCTTCTGGAGCAAGCTGATCACAAATGTTGTATCTGATCCTTAGTATCCTAGATATTGACATTGGGATCAATTTGATATCATACATGATCCCATATTACTCTATCAAAGACACATCTGGGTTTCTTGCTGACCAAAGGAGTGCCTCAGCATTACATGGACAGTGCATACAGACACATGTGTGGATGAGCATTGTCCTGTTAAAAAATGGCGACAAGATACACTTTCGTGAGTGGTAACTTATGAGGACATAGGATATCTGTGACATACAATTGTGTCGTCAGAGTTCTCTCAATTACTACCAACCATGACCTGAAGTCATACCTGATAGGTCTCCTCACCATGACACCAGGGGTAACACCTCTGTCCCTCTCCAAAACATTGGAAGAATGGAACCTTATCCCAGGTTGCTACCATACACACCAACTATGGTCATTTAAATTAGTGTAGAACCATAATTCATCACTGAACACATTGCAACACCATTCATTGGCAGCCTATGGTTCCTGATCACTGCACCACCGCAGACGTGGTCATTTGTGTTGTGATGTTAAAGCATGCTACATATGGGAAGGTAATTCCCTAGTCCAGCTGGTTCTAGTTTGCGACCAATGATGAAGGATGGCACAGAATATTGGAGTGCGTACCCTACTTGCCCTATGATGGCGGGTGCAGATGTGAAGAAGTTATGATATGTTTGGTGCACACTACGGCAATCTTCCTTTGTGGTGGTCAGATGTAGTTGACTGGAAACTTGACAAATAGTATGCCTCCAATCATGTTTACATGCATCCCAACATCAGGCCCAGGTCATATCTGAATGCCCTTCAATTCTGTATGTAGCATGATTTGACTAGCCAGCTAAATGGAGACCCACGATGAGGCCCCTTTCAAACTCTGTCAGGTGCTAATAATGCTGTCTCACATGAGTATGCAGTATCTCTAGTGTCTTCCACAGTGGTCACTCAACATCTGATGTTGTTGATGCCCCTTATACCAGATGTGTAAATATGAAACCGGATTTTGCTGATAGATGGTTCTAGCTATCAAAGCAGTTATCGTCAGATCGCGTCATTGTCGCCAGTTTCTTTTGTTGACAGCTAACAGAGATTTTCAACTCACAACAATATAAGTTTCGTACAACAGTGTAGTTTTTAATAATGTTGAACATATTGAGTTTTGAGCCTACAAACTATGATTTGCAGACATCATTGATTTTCTGTTACCATTTAAAGAAAAGTGCTGCAGAATCACATTGAATGCTTGGCGAAGCTTACGGTGAATGTTCTCTCATAAATCAGTGTTTTGAGTGGTTTAAAAAGTTCAAAAGTGGTGATTTTGATGTGAGAAATGAATACGGTGGTAGACCAAAGAAGTTTGAAGATAGTGAGTTGAAAACATCATTGGGTGAGGATGATGCTAAAATGCAACAACAACTCGTAGATCAATTGAATCTAACATGGGAAGCTGTCTCCATATGTTTAAAAGCGATGGGAAAGATCCTTAAGATGAGAAAATTGGTTCCACATGAACTTAATGAAAAATAACAAAAAAAAAAAAAAAAAAAAAAAAAAAACACTTGTGAAATGCTGCTCGCCAGGTATAAACGAAAGTCATTTCTCCATAGACATGTGACAGGTGATGAAAAGTGGATATATTTCGAGAACCCTAAGCGTAAAAGATCATAGGTAACTCCAGGAGAACAGTCTACATCAATTTCAAGTCCAAATTGCTATGGAAAGAAAACAATGTTCTGTGTTTGGTGGGATCAAAGTGGTGTGATCTATTACAAGCTACTAAAATCAGGTAAAACTGTTAATACTGTACATTATAGACACAAATGATCAATTTGAATCAAGCATTGAGGGAAAAATGAACAGAATACCAGGAAAGGCAACACAAGTAATTTTGTCTCATGACAATGCACCATCACATACAGCAAAATCGGTCAAGGAAATGATTGAGGTGCTTAGTTGGGAGATGCGGCTTACTCACCTGACTTAGCTGCATCTGATTACTTTCTCTTTACATCGATGGGACATGCACTCATTGAGCAGCGCTTCACTTCTTATGAAAATGTATGAAAATGGTTCGATGACTGGGTTGCATCAAAAGAGCAAAAATTTTTTGGCATGGCATTCATAAATTACCAGAGAGATGCTGAAAATGTATATCAAGCAATGGACAATATTTCAAATAAGGGATTTTGTATCATTTTTACACAATAAATGTGTATATTTATTTTATGAAAAAATTCTGGTTTCATTTTTACATACCATCCAATAGTGTGTATATGTATGAAGTTACATTGACATCTGACAATGTCTTCTGGAAGCTTCCATTCCCCCCCCCCCCCCCCTCAGCAAGTCTATTATTATTAATTTTTTTTTAATTTGAAACATAAAGGATTTGCCCATGCATTAATTTTTTACCTCACCTTTCCTCATATTGTTGTTCCTAGTTTTAAATTTGCCCCACCATCCAGTTAATTGCCCTGTACACCCCACATTCTAATGTTAAAGAAGGTACTAACTGCGAAAATTTCTATGTTTTGTGTTTGTGTTATTAGTGATTCTATACTGCCCTACCATCTCCTTTGGCAAATGGTAGTTCTCTCTCATATCTTAAACCACAGATTTATATTTTCTGTTATTACCAAAAAAATTATGAAATTTACCCCTTGTCATATAACCTACATTTTGCTAGTTAATGATCAAAATGAGTAATGAGTAAATGATAAAATCCGATAATAATGATTTGCCAATATTGCTGTTGTAAAGACCATTTCATATTTCAGAATAGAAAAAGGTGATCGAAGTGATCCTGGGAACTATCGTCCCATATCTATAACATCTGTTTGTAGTAGAGTTATGGAGCATATTATATGCTCGAACATTATGAATTTTCTAGATGATAATAATTTGCTTACAACAAATCAACATGGATTTCGGAAGAAAAGATCATGTGAAACACAGCTGGCCCTATTTACACACAACGTAATGAAAGTTATCGATGCAGGTTCACAAGTAGATGCAATTTTTTTAGATTTCCAGAAAGCCTTTGACTCTGTGCCACACAACCGCCTTTTAGCAAAGCTTCGAGCGTACGGTATATTGGATCAGCTCTGTGAATGGATAAAGGATTTTCTAACTGGTCGGTCGCAGTATGTTGTCATTGAAGGAGAAAGTTCTTCTAATCTAGATGTTACATCAGGGTGTACCTCAAGGAAGTGTAATAGGACCTTTTCTTTTCTAATTTTTATAAACGATCTCAGAGACATAGTGAAAAGCCTTTTTAGATTGTTTGCTGATGATGCGGTTATTTATAGGGAAGTAAGGAATTTGGCTGATTGCTTAGAAATTCAGCGCGATCTGGATGTTATTTTGGCTTGGTGCGCTGGGTGGCAACTTACTTCTAAATTGTAAAAAGAGCAAGACAATGAGCATAACTAACAAAAAGAATCCAATTGTTCAGAAATACAAGGTATAACAGTTCAGTTACTGATATGGTCGATTCTATGAAATATTTGGGAGTAACAGTACAAAGGAACATGAAATGGAACATACACATTAATTCGTTAGTAGGTAGAGCAAATTCTAGGCTGCGATTCATAGGTCGAATCTTGAAAAATTGTAATGAACAAACAAAGGAGATAGCAGTACAAATCTCTTGTGCATCCACATTTGGATTATTGTTGTGCCATTTGGAACCCTGTTTCGTAAGGGATTGATCGAAAGTATTGAGAAAGTACAGAGAAGAGCCGCTCGATTCATGACTGCTTGCTACAGTCCTTATGAAAGCGTCACAGAACTGATTAGTAGATTAGGTTGGGAGTCTCGTGGTAGATAGACAGACACACGTTTCGTTTAAGCTTATTGGAAAACATGCAGTACTCCCACTTTCACTTTTGAGTGTAGTAAAATACTTCTTCCACCAACCTATTTGAGTCGGAAGGACAGGAAAGATAAAATTAGAGAAATAAGGTGCCGGACTGATTCTTATATGAATTCTTTTTTCCCTCGTACCATTAGGGATTGGAAGTGCACAGCAAAGAGATTAGCTTTGGTGCTGAGCACCCTCTGCCACCCACAATTTTGTGAATTGCAGAGTATATATGTAGATGTACATTACCTTCATTTTTAGAGATGCAGTAAGTGATCAGGATAAAAACAACATATGACACTTCAGGGTTATAAAATAGTACTGAAGAGATATTTGATTTTGAAACTGAATTTCACACATGGTTAAAAAGATCTGAAAAATAGTTAATAAATTCCACAGCTCAGAGTTTTCCAGTTACAAGAAAGATTCATAGCTCAAAAGATGCGTCAAATTTTAGACTACATTATGTAAGCATTTAGAGGCAGGAAATAAAGAATAAATAATCTTTTTGTAGGAAAATGATGATTTCAAATAGAAAACAAAAGTTGCACATAGCAGAGTTTAGCCAGATACAGACTGTAAAGTATGTTTAAAAGAAAGTTGAATTTTTTCTGGGGAGTTTTTGTAAAGATTCATGCGATATTTTGGTCAGAAAATGGAAAAGTTAATTCATAATATTTATGGAAAAATGGTGGACGGGAATGATGAGGTTTGAAAATAGATTTTAAAAGTGAAAATGAAAATTATATAAAAGAGACTATATAACAGTTAAAAAACTTCATGCTGAAACATTTGGAACAAATTTCAGCTCTGTAACACAACTATCAGTACAATAGGAGATATAGAAAATAGAAATTTTAAGTTAAGATGCAGTTGGGGATCGCACTATGATAGAAAATTGTAAACAAGCCAGATTATTTATTAAAAGATCGGGGAGGATGAGTAGATTAATTTAAAACAAGAATTAACACCATAGCTCGTATACTGTGTAAGTGAGAGAAAAGTTTAGGTTAGGCCAATTTAAGAATTTTTTACAGACAAATAGCTGAAATTAGATAAAATTTCATAAGTAATTGTTTTAACATTTAGGTAAAGGACTATCTTCCACAAAAGTTTCACGAAGATTAGATTAAAAATAAGGGTTGAAATTGCATAATTTAAACCACACCCGGGAAACTGGAGATGGTCCACAACGATAGTGATGATGATGATTGCATAATTTCTCTGAAAGTTGCAAAAGACTTCAGGTCATCTATAAATAGGGAGCTGGAACCCGTGGAGGGGGCTGTTGTTTGAAAGTGCTTGTATTGGGAGATAGTGTATGTGCACTGCTCATTATGTGTGACGCGTGGAGAAGGATGAAGTAGGTGGAAGTGAGGTTAACAGGTCAGCCATGTTGGGCTAACGTAAACACATAGTGGAGAAGTGATTTTACTCCAATGTAGTTGAACTTTATTTAAGTAGGGGGTCATTGAGAGTTGCTTGCAGCTTGTCTCAGGGTTTAAACCTGCAATTATTCATTTCAGAGAAGATTTTGGATGCTTTAAAATTGGTTATCGTATGATGTATTAAAATCTGAAGAATATATGGTTTGTACACTTCATGAAAGTCTATAGTGGACATTATTTAAAGAACTTGCCTTCATCCCCTGAGGTTATAACAGAGGATTGGTGAACAGATGACCGAATATCCTTAAGCTACATTAACGGTCACAGTTTAACAAAGTGCATGAACTGCCAGTAACAGCATATTGTCTAACACACTTGCTAAGAGCTCGCAATTTTTATACCCAATTAACTAGCTGTCAGACTGGGTAAACATCTGTCAAGGAAATTATGTTAATGATACTTGTCAGATGATTTAGTTCTATTATAAACTTCTTATTTAGCCCTACTAAGTGGTTTAGAATGTTTTACAGGTGTCATGTTAATTCATGAATGATTTGGCAAGAAATGTTCTGAAACTTATTTTACAGCACTGCTAACCTAGATCCTTGCAGATGTTGGAGGTTATGATTTCATTCATCATTTGGTTTTAATTGTATTAGCTCATACAGCAAAACTTAAATAATTTCCAGTATATTACTGTATTAGCTCATACAGCAAAACTTAAATAATTTCCAGTATATTACTGTAAGTAATTTTATTGTGGAAGTTGCACAGGCTAACTACATAGCCTGCTTCCACACTGTGTGTTTTCTCAGGCTTTTAGTGTTATTTTATATTGATCCCAAATTTTATTGAGTGTGAGCTTTTCAAAAACTCCTTTTTTGGGATTAAATGATGATTATGAAAGTATATGTTTAATCTCATACTTATGCTCCAGCTTCTAATCAATTTTATCACTAAAGCATTGCCTGAATCTTTCTTTAGGGATTATCACAGTAAAACATCGTCCTGTATTTCATGGAAGCCTGTGACCCAATGTTAGAGTATGATGTTTATAATTATTAGTTCTGATGGAGCTCATGCCCCATTGTAAATTTTCCTGCACAACTGTTTATGCTTAACTTGAGATTTTACTTTAAATTATTTCACTATATGAGGTGCATTATTCAGCAGTTACTTCAATTACCAAAACCTGCTCCTACACTTTTACTTACAAATATTTAAACTCATTAATGTCTAAAATTAATAACTGTGGTTTTCTCTCACTTCCCCATTTTATTCCTATTCCTATTTCTTTTCCCAGTATTCAGTCCCGTGAACCATCATTTGCATTAGATACCTTGTTACATCTCTTTAATACTATATCAAATAATGTAGAAATATACAACCTTTTCCTATCTTCTTTTCAGTGTGTCTTGCAAAAACTTATGTGTTTATATAACAAGATACCCAAACATTTACATTTTATGAGCTAACAAGACAGACTGAACCCATAAGACTGATCATGATACTTTTAATTCAGTTTTCCCTCAAAACCCTTAAAACCAAATCAAACATCAAGCCATAATTTTTTAAGTCCTAAAATTACCTTCACATTTTTTAATTTAGATTCTTTTAGTATTTTTGGTAAATTATTCATCTTCTCCCTTGGTAATTTATTCCAATTCCTGACCTCCTTACCTATGAAAGATAATCTTCCCACACACTTGTGCCTTAAATTAAGTGCCAGATTTTATAAACAGTTCTGCAATTGTAGTTATCAAGGTATTTTGGTGGATTGACTGCATGCTACAGTGCTTGCATATCAAGATTATTTTTTAAAAAAATTTAAACAATGCCAAGCATTTTTGGAAATAGAATGATTTGGGATCATAGGATTATAGGAACCAAACATTCAAAAATAAACAGAGTTTCAATACTCATATTTTCAGGAATTCATGAATCCCTACTTAAGACTAAATGCCACTAGGAAAGGGTTTTAAACTGTTGCAGGTATCCCTCAATTTTTGTATTAATAAGACATCCATTCTCTGCATTGGACTCTTCATCAATCAATTACTGGTAATGTGCAATTGATATTCAGTCAAAGCACATTCCATCATATTGCTAACTTTATAACTTCTCAGTTTGTTAGTTACATATAGTCTGCTCCTTGTAGATCATGTCTAAGTTCCACACTAGCTTGTTGTTTAACTCATACCAAGCTTAGGTATTACATAATCAAAATCTAGTATTTTCAGTTCCAAAAAATATATAATTCAGTTTTAAAATAGTTTTTGGTGAAGGGATAAATATCACCTAATATAAATTTGATTAATACTTTAAAAAATTCATATTGGAAACCAAGATGATTATTTTATGAAAATAACCAATTAACTTATAAACAGATATGCAGTATTCAGTTCAGGTCTTACAAAAATATTAATTTGAAGGCAGTAGGATTATTTTTGCATTAAATCAAAAGACTGAACAAGCTTCTCATTAAAATAATCAGTATGTCTTGTTAATCTTGAACCATATCTTTTAAGCACTGTCTGATGTAGCTGTAAAAATAGTTTTGTAGTGTGTTGTTTTGTATTCCTGCTCGATACTTATCATACCACTTACTGTCTCTCTGTTATTCTGTGTTTGTATTGTATATACATGGCAAATACTTCAGTCAGATGGCCATCCCTTTATATCTGCCCCATCAATTGCAATGGAACAGTTTTAATTTTTTGTGGAATGAGTACCACTAAAATAGTACAGTATAAGATTACTCCCTAAGCTTTTAGTAAAGTAGATTCCCTCTACTGATGAATTAAAAAGTGTCCTGTAATTGCAATATTACTTCTGTATCTGTGTGATGTGCATGAGATGTGTTACATATTGTGTAGCTAATTTCTTTTCTAGCTGTCTTCTCTTCCACAATAATTCTCTATATTTCTAATACTTGGGTGTTCTCTTCAAGTAAGAAAATAAAAAGTTTGAGCTATAAAAATTAAATAATATTAATATGATAACATATTGGCACATGCTTCAACTGAAACATTTAAATTACATAATGTTGATAGTTTTTAAGTAATATCAAAGTATTCAGTATTGTATCCTGATTAATAAAACATAAATTCAATCAAAATGTTATTAAAAATCTTGAATGAATTTTACTAATATCATAACCATTAAATGTATTTAAGTTGTGAAATTAGTAAATATGGATTGAGAGAGCTATACATGCAATACTTTACATGCACTCAAACATCATCATTTGCAATAACTTCAACCATAGCCCACAATGACTCTGTTTAACTTGTGTTGACATTGCAAAAAATTATGCACTCATTCATAAAATACCATTGATTACAATTTTAAACAAAAGGCATGATTCAAGTAAATAATATGAGACATGATATTCAGATTTGCTTAACATAACTGATTTCTGAATACAAAGGGCATTATCACAGCTGCGCCCAAAATGCCGGCTCCCTCCATTTATAATTTTACTTGTACCCGTAGTAATAAATATTGTACTAATTTTTTAGAATGAATTTCTAACATATTTTGAGTATAAATCACAAAAAGTCTAACAAATCAAAAACCTACACATTCAGAGTCAATTTTGTATGCTCGTAGCTAAATTGGGTTGTGATTATTCTTTCCACAGATTACTGAAACTGAAAATTGTTTACATTTGGCATTTATTTAGAAACAGTAAGACATATATTGTTGGGGTGCCAGTGGCTGTTTTGCTTACAATTTCTTAGAAGTCATAGATATTTTCAGCAACCTTTCTTTGTTTATATATATATAAAAAAAACACTAGTTTACACATTTATTACTGACATCATCATATTTATTTAAAGATTTTCACTTAAATTAACTGATACTTAAATTTCATAATATAAAACAGATGATGATGAAAGTTAGGGCCTATGTAATTCATTATTTAGGTTACATTAATTTTTTTTTTTTTTTTTGTATGAACTTAACCTCAATTACTCACATCTGGTTATAGAAAATACATGTGATATCAATGTCTTTAAACCTATGAGATACATGACAGAAATGTACCTAAACTAGATTAGAACCGACTCATTATAATATACAGTTAGTTGGTCATAAAGTCAGTTAGTTATTAAATTAGTGCTATCTGTTTATTGGTAACTTAAGGATAATTATATTTTATTTGCATAATTCACATTGATTTCAAAGAACTTGTTTTCATTAAAATAAAAAGGTATTTAGGGAAATTTATTTTATATTTTCTCTTTGAAGTACCGGTATTTCAAATTCAATTTTGAAATAAAACAATTTGTTTGAATGATTTGAACCATGAGTATTGGAGATAACTATTTAAGAAAATGTAATACATACTTATGTAAACAACAATTTTGAATAGGGATACTGACTTACAGAAATGAACAGTAACAGGCATCAATAAATTCTTTTTGTCTGCTTGTACTATCATTTGGCATTGCTGCCATAAGTGACTGAGATATTTTCGTCAAACAATCCAAGTAGTTTTGATGATGATTGGTATAGTATGTTTTAAATCGAGTCATCAAAAATATATCTAACTAACCTCCCAGCATGAGTTTCTTACAGTTATGCTAATAAAGTGAGCAAAAAATTCTATGCATCATTACTTGAGCAGTGATCATTGGCAAATACAAAATAGTCTCACTTCTTGGTGACTTGGTTTATTTTTTGGTTTAGGTGTAATAAAATACTTGAGATAACTTGGTTCCCAATGGTTACCCATTTTTCTGATATTCACACTGATTTTTCTACACATGCAGTATTGGATAATATCTTCTGTTTTCCAGCTTACCTTTAATGTTAGTTATCAGCTAGATATCCTAGGTGGTTTCATACATCTTGAGCAGTATCTTCTGTTGATGAACTAAATATAATGAGCAGACAAATCCACAAAAATGTATCCTATTATTCTGATTACCCTCATATCAAACCTCAACATGCTGTATGAGTGAAGTCCAAAATCTAGCAACAGCATGATTTTCCTGGTTTAAATACTGCCTGGTTAGCTATTGGTTCTTTTTTTATTCTTTTTAGTATCATGAATTCAGATACTTCGATTTGATCAGTTCTCTTTATCACATTGTATGCATATTACTGTTGGTCTTTGGAAGTTTCCTGCCATTCCATGAAAATTATAATGCACGAACGATTTTGCCATCAATAAGATTTATCCGTATGTACTGTGCAGTAAAAGTCCATTAACTCATGTTTGGAGATGTGTTAACATTTATTGTAGAGATCAAATCATAAGAAAGCAAATATAAAAGCAAAACCTTTTACTCAGGAGAAAAGCAGTGTTGTTACAGGAATTATGCCAAGTTTAGAAGAACTGAAGAAAAATAAATATGTTGACACTTTGGAATATACAATAAAAACCTAAAAGAGTTAAGGAAACTTTGCTATGTATTACTGTAAGCAGTAATATTGTTCCTGGCAGTAAACTACACCTGTGGCAATTGTGTATAGAAAGTTCTAAAATTTTGTCAAATGATGCCATGAAATATTACAAACATAGTTTTCATTTGTATTCAAACTACTAGACAGTGGGAGGCTATACCATTCTTGGGCAACATCATTAAATGAATAATTGTTCATATGGCCACAAATATTGAAAAACAATTTGGAGAGTGAGTAAAGAATTCAAATTTTTTATCTGTTCAGCTTGATATTTCAAATTATGCAAGGATTTATGCTATCCAACTGTGCTGTGTGAAGACTATTTGGAATAACTTCTTTGGTGCTTTGTTTTCCTGGATAGACCAGTAGTTCAGAGACATTTTTATTGAACTTTTTAATTACTTTCATTAGTTGAAAAAATAAAGGTAAATCACTCTGACAGAAGCTTTGTGTTCATGATATAATCGATTTGGACTACCTGTCTTCAAGGAAGCTCTCTACTAAATTGCTCACTTGTGATTGATGATGCAGTGAAGATTGTCAATTAAAGTCATGAACTCGAAGGCTGTTAATGACATTGTTTGAGAGCATGTATTCACACCACCAACGTCATCTTGATGCATAAGTGATGTGGTTATTGAGCGGAAGGATTCTTGCATCTCTTTTCAAACAGCAGGAAGGCATAAAGCAGTTTCAGTGTGTGTGAAAATCTGACCTATTATAAGTTCCATTCAAGGAGAGATGGTTGGCTAACTTTATAGGTATGGCAGGCATATTTAACCTTCTTATAAACTTAATATTTGGCTTCTTATATTGAAGAAAAAAGTGGATACTTTAAAAAGTAGTTTGCTCTTTGGGAAAAGAGGAAATAAAAGAAATGTTTCTTTCTCTATGAGAATTTTTGATTGCTGCTGATGTCTATCTGGTTATTATCAACATAGAACATCAATACTAACAAACAACTTTAATAAACTGTAAAGGTAGACTCTTAATTGATAATTCCTTCTTGAAATATATAAAAGTGAGTGCACTTGATGAAAATAAGAGCTGATCAAGTTGTATTCTGATACATTCTGGTGACCATGCATAAAGTTAGCTAAGTTGGAATGTTTTCAACTGTTGGTTTGTTTGTTGATTTTTTTTAAATTTTACTTCCTGTTTGTGTGAAAATAATGCAATGTCAGCAGTGAAAAACAAGCAGAAAAATGAATGGATGTCAGTGACACTCTTCATCTCCTAGGAAAAATGCTGCAGTATGTCTAACTTTCTAATTAAAAAGCAGAAGGATTAGTCAGACTCACTAACAAATTTATGTTTATAACATTAAATTATGTATGTAAAATATTAACTACATTGGTTTCTGTTCCTGTTTTATCCATTAACAATCAGCCAATGCAAGAAATATTTTTACTATTCTTCCAGGTGCACAGTTTTATGAAACCTGGAAAACACTCGTGGAAATAACAAAGCAAAGATACTGATCATTGTGTGTGTGTGTGTGTGTGTGTGTGTGCCAGTCAGTTCCTTATCTGTTTTGTTAACACCAATATTACCCTGCTTTCCTCTAAATCTTTGGAAACAACAATTTCATTTGCACTTTGTTCATCATCCATGGTTTCCCAAATTCACTCCAGGCAAATGCTTGGATGGTTTCTTCAAAAGGCCATGGACAATTTACTTCCTGTTTTTTTCCCTCAGTCTTTTCCTACTTCCAATGATCTTGACATTAATGATGCATAATGCTCTAAGCATATATATATTCCTTTTGGCAGTCAATTGTTGTTGGCCAAAAGCGTTGATTTTTTTCTGTTTTGATATCGTCAGTGCTGGCAGCTTAATTGTCAAACTTATTATCAAAGAAGTCATTGTGCTAACAACAACATTCTTTTTCCATTAGAATGCTGTAGATACACATATTCAAAATTCCAAATTCATGATGTAAAAATATCAAATAAAACTGACAATGTCTGACTTTCACAAATTTTAGTGGAACAATGAGTTATACACTAACAAAAAGGAATAGTAATTGGCAGTCCTTTGTCATTTACTGTGTACTATCAAACTATTTCTTGAAAACATTCGAGAAGAAAGCTATTGACACTGCAATGAGGGAACCTATCATCTGACTCAGATATTATATGTCAAGGTAAGCTTCACAGGTGTTCAGCCGAATAGCGCCATAAAAACACAACATTTCAACAGATGGCTCTGCTGTCATCATCAATTATGGAAAGTTTCGGGTGTGGTAAGCTAGAAGCCAGTCTAGGCAGTGACTTCTAGCTTACCACACCTGAAGCTTTCCATACCTGATGAAGACAGCAGAGCCAGCTGTCAAAACACATTAAATGACATTTCCATGATATGGTACCATCAGGAAGGACATCAACAATATCCACCCCAAAAATTATCTGCACTTTGGAATCCTAGAGGTTTGAGTGGAAAAGTGCCCAGGAAGCAGGCTTCAGCACACGATATTCAGAAAACCATTCCATAAAGACCAGTATCACCATGCTTCATCAATTTATCATCAGGTACAAAAATTAACTTCAATTAAAATGCTGTTCTGCAGAGCTCAAAATGTATATTGAAGGAAAGAGAACATCTAATAAAGAGAGGTGGCTACTCCCAGAACTGTGGCCTGTAAAGGGATTTAGGTCAAAGCTACTTAATTTTCAAAATAAATGGGATCAAATGTCATGGGGATGTATCAATTTTGGAAAAAGAGGAATCGAAAGATATTAAAAAAAGAGAGTAATTTCCATAAATGTATACAGCATCGGCTAGATACTAGTTTTCCAAAAACAGCAGAAAAGTCATAATTGCAGTTGCTGCAATTATTTGCATTGACTTATATTTCAATAATGATTATCCTCTTAGTAAATGCTCTAAGTATGTTGAACTGTCTGTACCAAGCTTTTTTTTTAATGAAATATAAATCATTAGAAGCATATTTGGGGTAATGTTTATTAAGATAGAAGTATTTTTGTCAAGAACCAAGGAAATTCAGTAATGACTAACAGATTCACAGAACTTTATGTAAACTTATTCTGTGTGACTAACATATCTTTGTACACTTATTAAAATTAAAATGATCATGATAATATTTCTCTCTCTCTCTCTCTTCAGCTCCTTCTCTTTTGCTCAGACTATAACTACACATTAACACAGCAAAAGATGAAATTTGTAGTAAAAATCATAAAAGCAGAAAGGTTTTCTGCACCAAGCACCTTGAATGGAGCATTTTTTGTAACTAATAGTTTTTGGGAAACATACTTCATTCACCCTGAGAAACACATTTTATACTGGTATTAATTTGGCAGCATACATTGCATAGGATAATGAAGGACAGAAATCACTGCATTATAAAGACTTTCAAGAGGACAACAGAATAGAAGGAAAAAAGGTGATATACCTGTGCAGCCAGAGCCAGATCATGAAAATGTACCTATCAGGTTCTCATAGTGCCTCACACAAATATATTTACAATTATATACATTATCCCTAATTTGTTCTTGTGAAATAATATATTTTAATGAAAAAAAATATGTTTGGACAAATTAAAATTTGGTACCTTAAAACTGCCAAACCTCATTAACTCATTAATAACAGACTATAGACCATTTAGCCATAGGCTGAACCTTAATGGAATATAAGCCTCAGCCAAAAATTGTGTCTTCTGATATTTCTAAAAAGAAAAAAAAATTAGTTATTGGAACCTAAATCTATTTTTTTAATAACTCATTTTGTGTTATGTTTGGATTCCCCCTTATGCAAAAGTGATATGGCACTATGTCACTGACCCTAACTAAGGCTGTTGACCTAAGTCAATTTGGGTGATCGAGGCCAAGTTGATAGTGTAGTACTAGATCTTTCTAAGGCATTTGACTGATTGAGCCATACAATAGTTTTAAATAAACTGAAAACTATTGAATTGGATGAAAAAATTACTTTCTGGAAAGAGGAATTCTTGAAAGCCAGGAAGCAAAGTATTAGAGTATGAAATACATTATCAAAAGAGGTGGAAGTAAATATGGGAGTGCCACAGGGTAGGGTATTGGGGACCTTTGCTCTTCATTACGCCACTGAATGGTTGTGTTGATGGTTTACAGCTAGAATTTAGGTTGTTTGCAAATGATATAATGGTATATAATAGGATCAAACATGAGAAAACTGTAAATAGTTGCAAGGTGACCTGGATACAATATTTAAATGGATAGGTTAACATGGAATGAAGATAAATACCAAGAAGAGTCAGCTTATTAGGTACACAGATAAAAAAAAAACCAAAGGATTGTTCATGATTATGGGGTGGGGTTAGAATTGCTTATTGAAGACTTGAAGTGTAAATATCTTGGCATAACATTTGATAATAAACTCAACTGGGCAGAGTACATTGGGCAGGTGGTAGGTAAAGGTTTACAAAATCCTTCATTTACTGGGGAGGGTAATGAGAGGATGTACCAGGGATGTTAGGAAATTGGGTTACAAAACTTTGGTAAAACATTTGGTTGAATTTGGTGGTATTTTTGTATCAGATACAGGATATTAGAGTGTGCAAAGAAGAGCAGCTAGATTTGATAGTGGAAATTATCACAGGATAAAGGAGCTGGATTTGAAATCATTGGAGGACAGGAGGAGGGTGAAGAGAGTGCTGGGAATGTGCAAGGCATATGTCAATGAAGGGACTTGGTGGGATATTGGTTGAATAATTAGGAATAGTGTATGGAAGGAGAAAGATGACCATGACCACAAACTAGCACTCAATTTCATGCATAATGGAGTCGGGAAAGTTTCTTTTGTGGCCAGGGGTGTCAAGGACTGGAACAAATTACCAAGCAAAATGATCAATAAATTACCAATAATGCTGAAGTAATTTAAAATAAAAATTTGTAAATTGCAAAAGTAGATGGTGAAGTAATCTAATACTCAAATTATATAAGACAATTAAAATAAACAAGAAAGGGGAACTGGATGACAGGGAATTGCCACTGGAGCATGTGCATTAAATTAATAATAACAATAATGAAATTGTGGGACATAGATCATGTACTCTCTATGTAAGTTATGTACTGATACAAAATTATCATGGTTCTCATATGACAGAGCAAGTAATGACCATTAAATATATATGGTAGGAATTGGAAAAAAATAATAGAGTAATAACAGAAGTTAATTCCTAACCACATTTAAGGCCAACAATAAAATAGGAAAGGCCTATTGCAAAGCAGGAGAAATTATTGAGTGTCATGTGACTGTGATAAGGAATGTGGAAATGTAGCCATTAGAATGCATGAACATATTCCTCATACCTGCTTGAGCCATCATCTAAAATCAACCATTGCATATTATCAGCAGGAGAAGAAAAATACTTTGGGAAGAAATGAGTTTTGGCCAGACTCAAGGGCTATATCAGCCAAAGAAATGAGGGAGGCTATTGACCAAAATAAAGATGGTTGATAAAGTCCAAGTCAAGTATGGAAATGTACATTAAATAAATATGTAATGCTATGGTTAAATATGTGTCACAGAGTTTGCAAGCATTGCACCTCTGAGCACTGTGCCAAATTAATATTTTCTTAGGAATTGATTGTTGCTGCTCTATAAATGCAAGGAACGATACTGTAATGGAAAAGGAAGGCTATGTCGACATTGATGATTTAGGAGATCCTGTTTTGAAGATAAAATTTAATAGAGAATTTAATAATGACTTGAAAGCAAATAAGGCATTTGGAATTGATGAGATCCCTGCAGAACTTCTTAAAACCCTAGGAGATATCAAAAAGTTATGAAACAGGAGAAATTTCCAACTGATTTTAATAAAAATATCATCTCCACACTTCTGAAGAAAGTACAAGCCAACAAATGTGAGAATTATCACACCATTAGTCCTAACATCACATGCTACAAAATTACTGACCAGAATAATATACAGAAGAATGGAAAGAGTAGTAGAAGAGATAGTGGGTGAAGATCAGTTTGGGTTTAGGAAAATTGTGGCACAAGGGAAGCAATTCTGGCTCTAAGAATAATACTTGAAGGGCGGATCAAGGAAAAACAAGGATACTTTTTTGGTGTTTGTTGATTTAGAAAAAGCTTTTGATAATGTTAGGTGGGACAAGATGTTTAAAATGTTAAAGAAGTCAGGTCTAAAATATCGAGATAGAAGAATACTTTATAATCTATATAAAAATCAAGTAGCTATATTAAAAGTAGAGAACCATGAGAGACATGCATCAGTTAGAGAGGTTGTGAGATAAGGTTGTAGTCTACTCCAGTTGATATTCAACTTGTATGTAAAAGAAGCAATAAAGAAAGTATAAAGGATAATTTCGATGTGGCATAAGTGTTCAGGGAGAGAAAATCAGTATGCTACGATTTGCTGATGACATTGTCCTGTTAGCAGAACGGGCTGAGAATATTGAGAAGTTATTGAGTATCATGAACAAAATAATGAAGAGAGAGTTTGGACTGAATATAAATCAAAGCAAGACAAAAGTGATGAAATGTAGCCTGAAATGATACCAATCACAGTAGATTAAATATAAAAACAGGATGGGATACAATAGGAGAAAGTAAGTGACTTCTGCTACTTGGAAAGCAAAGTTACAACCAATGGCCTAAGAATGATGTTAAAAGCAGAATAGCACTAGCAAAAAGAGCCTTCATGAAAATGAGAAATCTTTTAGTTTCACATACTGATCATTGGAATTAGAAAGAACTTTAAAACTCTACATGTGGAGCACAGCACTTTATGGTAGCAAAACATGGACTTTAGGAATACCAGAAAGAAAGAAAATTGAAGCATTTGATATGTGATGCTACAGAAGAATGCTGATAATTAAGTGGACTGAAAAAGTAAAAAATGAACGAGTTTTGGAAATGATGGGTGAGGAAAGAGGTTTGTGGAGGAAGCTTACAGAATGAAGAGATAGGCTGGTAGGTCATATTTTGATACATGCTGGATTGGTTAATTTGTTGGTGGAGAGAATAGTCGAAGGTAAGAACTGCAGAGGAAGACAGAGATTAGAATATATGAAGCAGATAATAGAGGACGAATGTTTTTTTTTTTTTTGGTGTGAAACCTTCTAAATTTTTTGAAAACTATAATACTCCTGATTAATAGACACTCATAACAATAGATAAACCTATTTATTTCATCAGTTTATGAATTAAACTCTGTCTATCAACAACAGTTGTTTGTTATGAATTAAACTCCATCTATTAACAGCAGTTGTTAATAGATGGAGTTTAATTCATAAACATTTTTGCAACAACTGTGGATCATGGCCAACACCAAAGTTAAATTCAACAGCTTTGACAGTTTGACATTCTTCATCCTGTTTGAGTTAATGCATATAACAAGATCATCTAAAATTATGATTCATAAAATGATGGAGAGTTTTACTATGTAACTTTCCTGGTTTTTGGCCGAGTATATATCTAAATTGTGGTTTCAATCAAATAAAATATTTGCAAGACATACCACCTTCAACTATTGCAGATGAAGGCAAGTCAGTGCCTCATCTGCATGGCTTCAGGATGCAATAATCAGTTCTTTTGTCTGACCATTTACAGGCTATGTTGTAACTACGAAAAATAACAATGAAAACAACAAGAAGATTGATACTGATGAAACTGAACCACTCATCTTATTCATCTTGTTTCCAATCTGACCATGCTTATCCTCACATCATCCAGTCTCCCCTAACATATTTCAATGATTTTGTTCTAATAGATTCACTATACTTTTCTAAGAAAATTATCTAATTGAACTACCAAAGGGAAGAGGATATTTTTGAATTGCTGTAACAAATTCATATACTGTTGTACAATAATTTAATACAACTGACTTTATGATTTTAAAAATGCAACTGAAGGAAGATAGTCTACTCATAGTATTGTGAATATATGCTTTCCATCTGATAGATTAAAGATTTGATGCACAAAGAAATTATATAATAATAATCTATGAAAGTAACTGAGGGTGTAGTCTTCCATACAAATGGAGATAAAAACATTGGAGATTTTTGTATGGAATTTTTATTAGGTTTCAGTTATAGTTATTGGAGACTCTTCGTTTTAGTGAAATGTTTTTAACCATTTATTATGCTAATTTCAGTATCAGTGACATTATCTTTCCATCTCAACTGTAGAAATGCTAATGTGATGTGATTAAATTTATTAAGAACAAATTTCAAAACCAATAGACATACACTGTCTTGACATGCAATATACAAACACATTCTTTACTAAGCAATAGTTTTTAAACTGCATTGGTACAAACAGGCTTAATCAGAAAAAAATAGTGTATTCATGAGACAGAAATTTTACAAAAACTAAGGTTTCTACAATCAACAACACTTTTGTAACCACAAATAACCACATTGATGTTATTTTGGTTGGAAATATTACCATTTGATTGAAACCTATTCATTTTCTATTCCTTTTTTTGATAATTTTTTCCCTTGATTTTAATACTTGAAAAGTTAAATTGGATAGATCTTTGCACACCTGAATCTCAAATTGGCAGTCCATAATAGCCAACATCAATAAATAATTCCTTCAGAGCATGTGATTGTATAATTGTCAGTTTCTCTGCTGATTGTTATTACACTGCGTATCACCTATAGAATTTTGATAAGTGAGCTAAATATCTTGAATAGAAATATAGTTCTGGAATTGTTCTGTTTAATTAAAGCTTTTCATTATGTAATCTAGATTACTAAGTAACTCATCTTTCTTTATACATTTTTTATCGATAGCATACAGTACAATAATGAAAATGTTTATATTATGACACTGGAAAATAATTGAAGAATCATGCATTTAGGTGAAAGGTCTGATATCATTCTTGTTTAGGTACTTTATTTTAACTTCAGTCTTAAAATAATGTATGATATTCCTGTGCATTTGCACAAGGGGAGATTGTTACGAACACTTTTGCATCAATACTTGCCTACACACACACACACACACACACACACACAGGCAGCCACTGGCAACCCTCCCTTACCACACGGAGGGCTAGCTGCTGACGCTACAAGGCCGGGCAGCAGTGCAGGCCCACACATCTCATGCTGTGTGTGGTGCAGGTGGTGGGAGCCCCCGTGTGATGGCCACGCTGTCCCCCCTCGTCCTCGCCCTCATGATCGCACTCGGCCTGGCCCTGAGGCAATCGTGATGTGCCAGTGCAGGGCAAGGCAAATTCATTCTGCTGAGACACCTAGCCAGTGAGTGGAGCATCCCTGAGCCTGGAGCTCGATGCTCATCAGCATGATCCAGTAGTGCCACGCCTAGCCAGTAGTGAGCCACCCCTCTGACCCAGCCTCCTAGAAACTTTTGTGGTTGCACGTTACCTGTGCGATAGTGAAAACACAAATGTATGTTGCTTTTAATACTGTTCATTAGGGCCTTAACATTCATTTATTACAAATTCCAGTAATCATTTTAACTGCAGCTGTGAAAAGGGAGATATTTATAAAATGGAATATTAGAAATAATGAAGAGCACATAACTCATTAGTCTACGACAGGATGTATTTCAGTTGTAATCATTAAAGTGAATTTATCCTGAAATTTTGACTATCTGTGATGCGTAAAGAAAGAGTAATAAACTTACATAAGCCAGAAGAAATATCTCTAGGGATTACAATAGCTGTGAGAGAATTAGCAGTCCTGAAAGTTTTGATATAAACCTTTCCTCAGCCAGATAGTCAAGAGCCTTTGGTAGAAAGTTCTATAATATTATTGCAATATAGGGTTAATCATCTTTGTGTTATTATTTTATATTGGCAAAATATGAGAAAAATAATATAAGTAAAAATGTGGAAAGATTTACAGTTTTTCAGTACTTTTGGTGACGGCAGTTGAGTAAATTAATGGACTAAACTTCTTTGAATGCTGAGAGCTTTTAGCTTGAAATTCTGTAAACCTATTGAAGAAGAAATAGTAAATAGAACCATACGATTGTACCCTGTTATCAAAAAAAAAAAAAAAAAAAAAAAAAAAAAAAAAAAAAAAAAAAAAAAAAAAAAAAAACTCAATAATTTAATCTTGTGTAAATCACATTTGAATACCATATATAAAAGCAGAATTAACTCGATTGTTAGCTCATTTCTCAACTACTTTTCAGTGGATTTTGTGTTCTTGAAATGAGAATAACTCCAACACCAAAAACTCTTCTGGATGTACTCCATACTGGTCTGATTAGTCACTGTAACTGCTTGATGCTGATATTGCAGCACTATGGCATAATAGTCACTGTTAGCCAAATTATGCCTCTCACCATGAGCTTGCTGAAATCTAATTGCCACATTGATTGAACCAGGTCACTGCAGCAAAATAATGAATGGACCAACAGGTTCCCTTTCAGCATTATATTAAGGTCTATTGCAGTATTATATTAAGATCTCTTTCAGAAACATTAAAATTTGCATATTGTCTTTGTTTACTGACTCAAATGTAATCCAATGTCATAGATAGCCAAAATTTTGATTCCTCTTTATACGCATTTATTGATACAATATTAAAATACAGAATGCACAGTGACCAGTATTTGCTCATAATTTATTAGGTACTGGTGACATATTTGGTTCTGATCAATTCTCGACTAAAAAAAAATCTTTTGACTTGAAGCAGTGAAATGTGATCAGTGTGAGTTCAGATCCTACTGCTAAATATCAGCCATTCTGATAACCATTTATTTTCAGTTTTCCGTAATTATATAGGTGTATGACTGCATGGTCCATAATTTTTGTTCACAAACATTACATATAGTCAAGGAGACAAGCACTGATTATGCAGAATAAATCTTGTAAATGGGGATTCTTAATGGGTTGCTGACTAAATCTACACTTTTAGGTATGCAAAACTTTTTATCAAGCACACTGGGGTTAGAACATTATTTTTTTATTATTTTATTATTTATTTATTGATAGGTTTGCTGTTATGAGATAGTAAGCAATGGGTGATCGTTTTTAGAGGGAGTAATTTGCAGTACCAAAGGAGTTTGTGGAACTGGAAAGGACATAATTGCTATAAGTAGGTTGAAGGGTAAGAATGATGACATTCCAAATCCAAATCTGAGACTAATGCCAGCAAACTAAAGAACGACAGTGATGAGCTCAGTGTATTTCTGGTATTTCTGAATGCACTTTATTGCAGGTTCTTATATGATTTGAATTGTGGTTAAAAGAAGGAGTGCTAAATAATTACCATAATAGACTGAAGAACCAACTGGGAATACAAAAGAAAGGACTTAACAAAAACTAGGAAGGCAACACAATATTTTCCAGTAGAATGTTATGGAACAGTGGATGATATAACAAGAAATTTGTCTCTTTGTTAGAAAATTTAAGGAGGTAATTAGTAAAATTATTGATAAAAACAGAGATCACTGAAAATATGATGAGATCCTAAAGAACTGTCATGTAGGGATAGTAGGAGAATTATCAAAGTAGGTGCTTTTTCATTTAAATGGAAATGAGCAGACTATAAAATTAGATATAGATTCTGAGGATATTAAGAAAGAGATCAGTTAGTTAAAAAAAGCGCTGATAAAGATAAAATTTCAGAAAAAAAATAGGTAGATGTGATATTATACCATTCCTATAATTCTATTGATGTTGAATTTGATGATTTTCTGTGTAGCAGCAGACTAGAAATGTTCCAGAGCAGTGTCGGTGTATAAAGGGTTAAGAGCTATAGTCCAATTACTTTAAACTTAGTGGTTGGTAAAAAGATTGATAGTGAAACATCCAACAACACCAAAAATTTATGTAGAGGGAATAAAGTGATTTTAAAATAAGATGACTATGGATTTAGAATAAGTTATACTTGTGAATCTCAGTGTTTCACATTAAATTGGCAAGGAAAGTGAAACTGGGCAAGTTGATAGTGTAGCAACTAGATCTTGTAAATTATTTGACAGAATTAGCAGGTGAATGGTGGTGTACAATGTTAATACCATTGTGGTGAAATTAGACATCTTGCTAGCTGGAGGAATTCTTATAAATAAGGAACAAAAGAGTCTGGGCAAGGAATGTTATATTAAAGAAGGCGCAGAGAAAACAGGATTTTCACTGTGTAATTTATTGGTATCATGTATGAATGATTCTATTTTTGGCTTATAGTTTAGAGGTAAGATGTTTTTCTTTCGATTTGACAACCAGGGACTTGGTGGACACTGTTCTACATTGGTGAATCAGGAAAGGGGGGGGGAAAGAAACTGAGCTGATGCTCAAAGTCTAATCATTTGTCTGTGAAACATTTAACTTCATGTGTTCTGTATGATAAGTGTATTTTTTGTTTGTTAATTGTATAGTTTATGAGGCAGAGATTGGCATTTTCATAGATGATTGTGGGAAACTACCAAAAACTGTAAATTGTATGTGGGGGCCTGGGCTCGTGCCTGATTTCATTATACCTTCCTGATACAGTATAGACTGCCTCAGTGTACTGAGCCACACTGGTGGGTCAGTGGTGTACGATATAATTACAGCAAAACAAATGCTACAAGGTACAGGTCACTCACTACACCAGTACGAAAGTAAAGGGTTTTGTGTGATTATTTGGTGGATGAGAAATTGCTTGTTTGAGACATAAAATCTAATAATCTTGGCATGTTTTTTGATAGTATGCTTGGTTATGCAGGATACAATTTGAAAGGGTACAATTGTTTCATAGCCTTACACCTGTTAGATGAGGTAATCAATGGTGGTACTAGGAAACCTTTGTCAGGACCATGCATTACTATGGTCTGATGGTACATGAGCCACATTATGTATATCAAGTGTAGGAGTTGAAGCTGTTGCGGAAGAGAGTATCTAGATTTTATTGTGGAAATTACCTTACATCTAACTGAGAAAATGATTAAAGAGAATTGTGGAAATGGATCAGGTATGAATGGATAGTGTATAAAGAATTAAAATTATTTGTGAGGATGTGAGGACCATTACCAGTTATTTCAAGAATAAGTTGGTAAGGGAAACAGATATAACTTAAAGTAATGATGGTCTACTAGTATTGCCTCCAATGCAAAGGCTCCTTTGTAGATACTCATGTCGCCTGCCCCATGTTTCCCATTCCAAAGAAGCAAGCAAACACACTGTGAAATCAAGCCAATGAGAGAATCACCAAATGAAAATACTAGAAGTAAGCTAAAAGTAGAATAACACTAAGATGAGGGCAACCATTACATATCATGAAGTGTTCTAAGATTCATGATGTGTAATGGTTGCCGTCTTCTTAGTGCTATTTTATTTTTCAAAGAGTTTACTTTTAGTGTTTTCATTTGATGATTCTTTCATTGACAATATTTCACAGTGTTCTAAGATTGCTTGTACATGATGCAGACCCAGGCAGTGGCTGGAAACTGTTGAGGATGATGATGATGATGATGATGATGAAGTGTTCTAAGATCAATGACATGCAAAACTGCATGTAATGAAGTCAGTAAATGAAAATGTTCTGAATTTTCAAGGTGAATTGACAGGAACAGCTTTGGAAGACTTGAGTATACTGTGAGATTTATGAAAAATGTAGGTTATCTGTTTCTTTACTGCACACAAAAGACGAGATTCTCAATACAATTACATGCAGTGATTGCAGAAAATTTATCTGAAATTAGCTCAGTGAGTATTTAACATAACAGTCTAGATTTGCTCATTGAAAGAAGAAATAATCAGGTTGAGTGAAGAATTTTACTTGAAGTTTAACAGTTTTTTTAATATTTGAGTCAATATGTTTGAGTCTGCTTTTTCACAGCTGAAGTTTAAAATGAAATTTTGAGAGCTTTCATATTGGCTTTCAGAGGTTCAGACTGTTTTACAATATATTCACATGTTTCATTAATTGTGCAGTATTCTTATGTGGTATTGGATTGCATTTAGCAAATAATCATTTGCTAGTATGGTGTTCCATAAACTACCATAGACTGCTGCTGGAACATCAAGAGCATGCACATAAAAGCTGTCAGATGCTTCAGAATATTTCCTGAGATTTCCTTTATTTTAATTTTTGATAAAATATTTAGTAATTGCTGAATGTCAAGTTATGAGCTACAATGCTCAAATTGAAATGTTATTAACTTTGTAATCATTACAACAATATTATTTTTAACTTTTCTGTCATTTCATCCCATTGTCTTTCATTACACTCAAAAGTAAAAGAACTCTTATTCAATGAAAATTATTTTTTATCTGATCATTCATTGTTTCTTCTATCACACCAAATATACGTAGGTTAAAAAATGGAGGGTTGTTACTTTTGTTTTAGAATGATTAACATTGTTCTGAATCTGTAGAAATCAGCCAATATTTTTTGAAGAAATATTGCCATACAAATACCTTCATACACATAAATAATACTAAATAACCCTGAAAATGATTTAAATTTTGTAATAAATTATTTAAAACTTCTTAAATAATCTAAAATCTTGAACTATGTAGTCTTATCAATTTATACTTTTTTCTTTTTAAGGCACATTTTTATTATTGGATTGTTAAGTTTTCATCCTTCTGTTCTCAATTATTTGAAGCATTAATAACAGCAGTTTCAGATAGTTTCAGAAATTCCTACCTTGGATGTAGCTGCATGTCCAGACCTTCAAATCCTTCCAAATTTCATTGCTTAACATAGTCACAGCCTGCCAAATCTGCATTAATTTCATAAAGTTTAATACATTTCTGAAAATTCCAACAGTATGAAGATAAAAGATTGCAGCATTAAAGGTAGGAATCTTTTATCTTGTTTTTAGTTTCTTTTGATTTAACTGCAAACTTTCCAATTTTTTCTTAGGTATGTAAATTGATATTATAAATAAACAGTTTAAATTAATGTCTCAATTAAAGTGAAGAATGTAAACATTTTTCAAGGAACTATTTTATTTATAATTTGTTCTAGTTGATACCTAAATGTTAAATAGTTGCAACACATAATATTTATAATGTAGTTGATGCTGAATTATTATTATGTTCTAAAAACAATTAAAGATTTGAATTCAGTCGAAGAATTACAAAATGATCACATACAAATGACAAAAATTTAGCCAATTTGAAGTTAACATTACATACTCATAATCAGTTTACCTAATCCAGTGGATGGACATGTGTTTACAGTTTTTCTCGTTCTTTGCAATTCAATTTTTTAATTCAAATAAATTTTATATTATTTATTTTAAATATTTTCACTAAACCTGTATTTGAAAACATCAGATATAACTGTACAATAGAAACAAAATCTATCATTTCTGAAGAAAATATTGTTTTCGATACAGATATTAGTTTTCTGCTAAATCTTTGTATAATTATATAGATTATTATTTTTTATCGAATAAGTATTGCTGAATGATTAAGTCTGTTTCCTTCAGATGTTAAATTGAAATAGAGAAAGAAGTTATATCATAAAAGTGATAACTGACACTGTTATGAATTAAATTTTTATGTTGTGCCAAATATCTGATGAGAATCCCAGAAAAAATAAATGTTCCAAAGATTGTAGAGAACTCGTCAGTCTATGAAATCTGTATAAATAACAGTTTTCATGTTCATTCTATTAATTGTCCACCAATATGTGACATTACTTTTTCTTTCTCTGCTCTTATTAAATATTACCTTAGTTTCTTTCCTTACCTTGTAGTACATGATTCTTCTCAACAAAGATTCACAAGAATGACCAAAGAATACACTGCTTCGAAAGCATGAGATGTAAGTCAAAATCTAGTTTTGAAGATTAGTTTAATGGGAATTGATTAACCTAACTTAGTTTTAGTTTACTTTCTCCCTGTATTTCAATATTTGTTATAAATAACAAAAGAGAAGTAAAATGACTCATCACCAGTACCGGATTAGCCTCGCTACCAAGAGGTAGCAAATGCTACAGGCCTCACACCTTTGAGGTCAGATGGGCTTCTTCTTCACATTTGCTATGGGCCCTGTGCTGTTTTAATCCAGCTCTGCTCATCACTCACCAAAGTTGAAGGCTTCGACGAGTGAAAAACATACGAACAAAAGCCAATACAATATTTCAGCTTTTTCACCTTATTCATGTGATAGGGACCAAGTCATATGTTGCAGGAGATGTGCACACACTGAAGTTTACCACATAACTGGCTGGACAGTGGAAGGCAGGATGGGGAATGTGGTGGTGAGGGTGAACTGTTAGGAAGGGAGTTATTGATATTTCAGGAAAGACTTATATATATTGCTAGCGGTGATAAAATTAATAAACATAACAAAAGGCTAAGCAGTGTTAAAACAAGCAATAAATAAATAAATTTGGAACAAAATTGTTAGTAATTAAATGATAACTTGATAATACTAATAATAATGAGTGATCGGTCAAAAGGTAGAATTTTATCGGTGGTTGAGCCAGGTGGGTATCTCATATCCAGGACATTTTTATATGCTAAGTTCCTATGTCCAAAGTACTGAAGCAGCTGTGGTTTCAGAAAAAACACTGATTGCTCTCACAGTGAAGCAGTCATTGATGTTGTTAGAATTGTGGTAATTGGAATGTTCTGGTATTCGAAGGTATAAGTTGAGGGTGTGGACTATTTGTCTGTGGCCATTCATTTTGACTGAGAGCTGCTACACTAGTGAAGTGGTTGCAGGTTAGCTGGTTTATGATATGTGTTGTGAAGAATGTGGCATACCCAATGATTGGGAAGGTTCCCCTGTAGTAAGGTTGAAATATGTTGTAGTAGGTGCATGCATGCTGCAGGTTTTGTAGCAAGGTCTATTACAAGGAAACCATCTATATGGTGTTTCTGGTGGATCTGGCAAAGGGTATTTGTGGACCAAGATGTTTTAGAGATTAGATGTTCTGCTGAAACATGTATGTGGGACAGTTGTTAGAATTTCTACCAAACATGCAAATTATCACAATTCAAACAACACCAATAACTGCTTCACTGTGAGAGCAATCAGAGTTCTCCCCGAAACCACAGTTGCCTCAGAACTTTTGAGATGGGAACTTGCATATCAAAACATCCTGAATACCAGACATCCACCTGGCCTCAACCTACTGATAAAATTCTACCTTTTGACCAATCACTCATTATTATTAGTACTAGCCTCAAAGCCTATCAACAATGACGTGTTGAATGGAGTGTTCTGGAGATTCATTTCTTTCCAGTTGCTTAGCTAAATATAATTGTTATAAAATAAAGCTCAATCTAATTCCATGTCCCTTGTGCTGTAGCAAAAAGTTTGTTGTCAAATTAGTTCAAGTTGCATTTCAGCCTAACCAGAAACTCCACTAATATTGCCGCTAAAAAATCAAAGCTTTAATCACACACAAATTAATATATTGTATGGCATGTTAGTATAATCATGCATCACGACATAAACTTGACCCAAAATCTTCATGGGTGTCAATTTGAGCTATTTTCATGCAAACCAAGAAATGATTTTTTTTTTAAGTACAACTAGTAATTAATATGTTGATTAAACGAAATACATACTTTTTTTTGTTGGTTTTCTGGCAATTAAATTCTATGCAGTTGCTTAATGAAATAGAATTATTATAAAATAAATTTCAATGAAGTTCTTAATGCCTTGTTGTCATCCTGGTCCGGGTTGCATTTCAACCTAATGACAAACTATGACGAAATTGCCACCAGAGAAACAATACTTCAATTACACGCATATTAATACATGTACTGTATCGCATGTTAATGGCAATAATACATCATGATATAAACTTGATCAAAAATCTTCCGTTTATGCCATCCAATATTAAGATTGATATTATGTTTGAATTGCTGACACAGTTACATACGGCTGAAATATGACATCAGTGAGCAAAAATAAATTTAAACAACTTACGTCATGCCACATAATATTAATTTTAATGGTAGTCTAGGTTACATAGATCGCATCAGTGTGGAACTACATTTGTTCAAACGAAAGTAATGATTTAAGAAACAGGGCACTCATGAAAACAAGTTAGATTATTTTTAAAAAAATAAATAAATTACTCATACCCTCTGCTGCAACCTCAAGTGTATGTTACAAAAACAATCTAATGAAAACTGCTGCTAACATTGCTAACCGAAAATTAAAGGTTTCATCTTACATATTTATTGCCAAATATTTTATTGAAAATATGATAGGATAGGGAAAATAAACAGTTACCCATCACTTACCACAGATGAAGGCAGGAGGGCGAGACACGTAAAAACACAAAAACAAACGAATTGCACAATATTTCGATTTTAGTCTTAGTCATGTGGGAGGAGAGACATATGGCAGGGGGAAAGATGTGGTCACATCCCAACCCGCCACATGAATGAAGCACAGGCGGAAAACGTGTGGTTGTGGTAGAGTTGCCAGGAAAGGGGGGGGGGGGGGGAATAGGCTTGACCAGCGATAAAAGTGAAACAAATCAATATAATCTTTGTGTAGCTTAATTCAAAAAGTTGTAATTGAAAATAAAGGGAGATAGAAGAATTTAAATATATATATATATATATATATATATATATATATATATATACATATTAAAAAATAATAAAAAAATATAAATAAAAAAATAAAAAAAATAAATAAATAACCGACTGTAAAATGAAATGAGAGATGGCAAGTGACAGGTTTAAAGTAGGTTTAGGCCAGGGGTGTGTCTGGTGTCAAGGATATGTTGATAGGCTAGTTCCCATCTGCGGAGTTCTGAAGGGGTGGTGGTATTCGGAAAAACTCTAATAGCTCTGACTGTGAAACAGGTGTTGAGGTTGTTTGAATTATGGAAGTTTTCATGAATTGCCACGGGATGGTCTGGGTTGGAAGTATAAACTGTTTGCCTGTGGCCATTCATTCTGTAGGAAAGTTGTTGAGTGGTGAGACCAATGTAAGAGGCAGTGCAGTGGATGCAGGTGAGTTGGTAAATAAGGTGAGTGGTAGCACATGTGGCATGTCCAATTACAGGCAACTCTACCACTACCACACGATTTCCGCCTGTGCTTCATTCATGTGGCGGGTTGGGATGTGACCACATTTTTCCCCCTGCCATATGTCTCTCCTCCCACATGACTAAGACTAAAGTCGAAATATTGTGCAATTCGTTTGTTTTTGTGTTTTTACGTGTCTCGCCCTCCTGCCTTCATCTGTGGTAAGTGACGGATAACTGTTTATTTTCCCCATCCTATCTTATTTACAGTGCCTCACGGCAGTTTCTTTGTTTCCTTTATCCAAATATTTTATTGAATACTTTTAATGAATTTTAATTAAGAAATAGCAACTAATAATTATTATATCACTTTAAACAGAATATATACTTTATTTTAATTCATTTCCAGATGCTTAGGTAAACTGTTACTAAATAATATGCATAACATAGAACAAAATCTCTGGTTGTAAGTTGGACAATGAAGGCGAAAAGTGTGACTTCATACAACAAAATCTTCTCAAAGATTTTGTTGCATCAGTATGCTGGGCAAGTCTCCACTCAAATGTGACTTCATAGCACGACGTCACAGTGTGACGTAATGGAGTGACAGCTACAATATGACCAATACTTGCATTTTTTATTAGTAACTTTAATTTGCTGTCATCAGTCTTTCTTCCTATCTTGTGCTAACCTCTTCATATCCCTTTCACCCCACGTCTTCAATTATCTGCTTCATATAGTCTTCCTCTACAGTTCTTACCTTCAACTGTTCCCTCCACTAACAAATTAACCAATCCAGCATGTCTCAAAATATTACCTATCAGCCTGTTTCTTCTATCTGTAAGCTTCTACCCTCACCCATCATTTACAAAACTCGTTGATTTCATACTTTGTCTGTCCACTTAATTTTCAGCATTCTTCTATTGCACCACATTTCAAATGCTTCAATTTTCTTTCTTTCTGGTATTCCTAAATTCCATACTTTGCTACCATCAAGTGTTGTCGTCCACACATTGAGTTTTAAAAACTTTCTGTTCTAGATCAATATTTGAAACTAAAAGAATTATCTTTTTCATGATGGCTCTTTTCGTTAGTGCTATTCTGCTTTTAACATCATTCCTGCTTTGGCCATCCTTTTTAATTTTGTTTCCCAAGTAGCAGAATTAGCTTATTTCTCAAATTGCATCCGATCCAATTTTTATATTTAATCTACTGTGATTGATATTATTTCTGCTAAATTTCATCACTTTTGTCTTGCTTTGATTTATATTCAGTCCAAAATCTCTCTTCAGTATTTTGTTCATGATACTCAATAACTTCTCAATATTCTCAGCCCATTCTGCTAACAAGACAATGTCATCAGCAAATTCTAGCATATTGATTTTTTCTCCTTGAACGCTTATGCCACATGAAAATTTTTCTTTTACTTCCTTTATTGCTTCCTCTACATACGAGTTGAATATTAACAGGGATAGATTGCTACCTTTAACTGATGCATGTCTCTCATGATTCTCTACTTTTATTATAGCCACTTGATTCTTATATAGTTTATAAAGTATTCTTCTATCTCAATATTTTAGACCAGACTTCTTTAAAATTTTAAACATCTTGTCCCACTTAACATTATCAAAAGCATTTTCTAAAACAACAAACACCAAAAAAGTATCTTTGTTGTTCTTGATCTGCCCTTCTAATGTTAATCTTAAAACCAGAATTGCTTCCCTTGTATCGTAGTTTTTCCTAAACCCAAACTGATCTTCACCTACTATGTCTTCTCCATTCCCTTTCCAATCTTCTTATATTATTCTGGTCAGTAATTTTGAAGCATGAGATGTTATACTAAATGTGTGACAATTCTCACATTTGTCAGCTTGTGCTGTCTTCTTACTTGTGAATATTATATTCTTATTAAAATCAGCTTGAATTTCTCCTGTTTCATAACTTTTCAATATCAGTTTAAATAATCTTTTGATTTCGTCTTCTCCTAGGGATTTAAGAAGTTCTGCAGGGATCTCATCAATTCCAACTGCCTTATTTCCTTTCAAGTCATTCAGAGCTCTATCTAGTTCTCTTCTCAAAACAGGATCTCCTAAGTCATCAATGTTGACATTGCCTTCCTTTTCCATTATGCTATTGTTCAAGTCATCCCAATCATACAGTTTCTCAGTGTAGTCCTTCCGTAGGGAAGCTCCATTGTCTGAGCTTAAAAGAGGTTTTCCAATAGCAGCTTTAATGTTTACACCTCTTTTCTTCATTTCTTCAAAATTTTGTTTGATCTTTCTATATGCAACATCCACTTTACCTATGACTTTTTCATTTTCTACTTCTTCACACTTTACTTGTAGCCATTTTTATTTCGGATTTTGCTTTTCCTATTTATTTGATTTTTACATTGCCTGTTTTGCTCTCTTGCTGCTTCATCCTGAGCATTTTTGTGCTTTTTCCTCTGATCCATCAACTCCAAAATTTCTTCTTTCTGTGATCCAAGGTTTTCGGGTTGCTTGTTTCCTAAAGCCTAATGTTTATTTAACAGCTTTCATTATTTCTTTCTTCAATGCATTCCATTTGTCCTCAGTTAGCTCTTTTCAGAGTTGCTTCTTAGATCTAAGTCTACCATTTCTGTAATTTTTTATTCACGTCCAGTTTGTTCTGCTTATATTGCTTCCTTATTTGCTAGAATTTCAGCCTGCACTTCATTACTATCAAATTATGTCAAAGTCTGTGTCTGCTCCTGGGTACACTTTACAATCAAGAACTTGATTCCTGAATCTCTGTTTGATCATGATATAATCTAGCTGATATCTGCCTGTATCCCCTGGTTGTTTCCAGGTGTATATCCTTCTTGCATCATTCTTAAACAGAGTGTTTGCCATGACTAGCTTATATCTTTCATGAAATTCTAACAAACTGTTTCCTCACTCATTTCTTTCTCCTTACCAAAACTTCATACAGTACTCCCCTATTTTCCTTCTCCCACTATCGCACTCCAATCACCCATGATTTTTAGATTTTCCTCCCCCTTCACATATTGGACTAATCCTAATTCTTCAATTTAGTATTATAATTTAACTAGTAACATTTTTTTTTGTTTTTTTTTTGTTTTTTTTTTTTTTTGTTTTTTTTTTGTTTTTTTGTTTTTTTTTTTGTTCGCTTTAACACTCCATACCCTTTTGTTACGTATATTAATTATATCACCACTGGTGATTTATATATATAACATCTTTTCCAAAATATCAATAATTCACCCCCACTACCTCCTCCCCAATCCTGTCTTCCACTGCCCAGCCGGTCATATGGTAAACTTGAGCATGTGTACACCTCCCACACCATATGTCTCAGCCCTTGTCACATGAATAACGTATAAAACTGAAGTATTGTGTATGTTTTTGTTCATCTCTTATCTTTTTCACTGGTTGCAGCCTTCAACTTTGGTAAATGATGAGTCTTTTCCCTATTCTTTGTAATTTATATTGCCTAAAAGCTGTTTCCTTTTTCCTTGATATCAATTAGTATTTCTTATAGAATTTGGAAACATGATTCCACAAATTATTAAATAGGATATACTTGCACACAGAAAGCAAACTAATTGAACGGTTCTCAACAGTGTGCTAAAGAGTAGGATGTAGGAGACAAGCTGCATTAATAAAAAGAAAATAAAGCAAACATATTAGGAAAATGATTCTATTGTATAGCCATTGCCACTAGATGGTAAAGAACTGATCACAAAGTGAAAATGTGTCCAGGATTTAAAAAGGACACTTAGAACAATCTGTTCATTGGAGGTAATACTGTATATCAAACAAATTTCGATAACATTGGTATTCTAAACATCCAAATCCTATACATCTCAGAACCATACAAAGTGATATTTTATTCTCAGGAACATTACTATTTGATTAAAATACCATAAATTCCATAAGTATCTCCCATCCTTCATTTTTATAATCTGTAAAAGCATTTTCAGTGAAGTGCAGTTTTTATTCTGCTATGATTTCATGGAATCTTAAGGATTGTTTATAAGGGTTTCTAAATTTGTTCATTTTCATTATTACTCTGCCCTGCACTTATGTCATTTGGTTTTCTTCATAAATGCATCCTTATGTTTCTGATACATCATAACATTTCACTCTCAGGTTCTGACTTACCCAACATCATATCTACAAACTCTACAAATGAATGAATAAATTATTAAAATATGGTATTTAGGGTGGTGAGTTTTGTTTCATTTAAATAACATATGGTAAGGATTGTGAATTTTGATTTAAGTGTCGGAGACAAAATTGAGTATTTGTATTGCATCTGTTGGATACAACTGTTTTCATAACTCTAAAGAGCAGTAATTTGTCATTAATATATATATATATTTTTATATCAGACTGATTGTCTATTAGCAATTCTATTGTACTGTATTGTGATATTTCATTTATGGACTGTTGCTATAGTAAAGTTATTAATTTCTGTACCCCCAAAAAGTGCTGTTTTCTACTAGAGGTAGAAAAGTTTCTTTAGCTTGTTTTATAATATAAGAGGAGGGAAAATAACCCATCACTTTCAAAAGTTGAAGGCTGGAGGGATGCAATAACAATACAGAACATGAGGCAAACACAATTGCACAATATTTCAGTTTAAAAAATTGTACCATTTGGCAGGGCCGTCATAAGCGGGCGTGCAAGGCATGCACCTCACGCGGGCGGCACGTCGAGGGGGGAAGGAAATCGAGTAATCGACAGTCGCCGCCCTGCGATAGTTGCCACCCCATTGTCGCCGTATATTGTTTGCAGTATATTATGTAGTGGGCAACCTTTTTTTTTTTTTTTTCCTTTTTGCTCAACAGCTACTTCAGGCGGCCGGCGACACTCGGGGTGGCAACAACGGGGGCGGCAAATAATGTTCGAAGGGGCGGCAATCTCACAGTCTTTTGACCCCATTCAGAAAATTCCTAGATCCACCACTGGCTGTAGTTAGAAACGCGGGCGCTCAAACAGCTAGCGGCGGGCCTGCCATTTGGCAAGGGAGGTATGTGCACACTGAGACTTACTACATAACTGCATATGGTAGTACTCTATATGGCCCACTCTTCTCTGCATGTATGTTTTAATCTGAAATATTGCACAAGTGTGTTTGGTGCAGCCCTCTGGTATTCAACATTGGTGAGTCATGGATTATTTCCATTATCTTATGTTGTTAAAAGCCATCCCTTCTTTTTAGTTTCATTTTAACTTGTTTGAGATGTGGAAGACGTATTTAAACAAATTATGGACAGTGAATAATAGCTCAGGAGAAAAGATTTACATTGTTTGAGAATGTGAACAGTGAAAAGAATGTTGTGATGATATACATCTGTAGCATAGGTAGGCATTTATATTTAAAGGTGATTCACTAGAGACAGGTAGATAGCAAAAACCTATTTTTCATTGGTCAGAAGTTTTTGTGTGTAATGTTTATCTATGTGTTGTTTTGTGCTTGTTGTGTTGTTCTTTCTTAAAATTAGATATTAGTGCTGTCCACTCTTTTAAGTTTATGGAAAGTAGGTGCAAACATGGGAGCTTCTAGTTAATCCATCTTATGGGTAGGGACAAGAATGTTCAAAAAACATGTTACAGTATTGTGTCTTGGAATAACCCGAGAGAATGCAAATTGTAAGAAGTTAAAGTTGTTTTTTATTTTCTCCTCATAGTGCTGAACAAAGGAAGAGTATGTTAGAAAAAAACAAGAAAATGAAATCTCTGAAATCAGTAATAATTTTTGTCCCAGATAAATAAATAATTTACCTTAATGCAATAAAGTGTGACACTAACTGCAATTACTTCACAAAACTAATAATATTATCATTTTTAAAAAGTAGGAATAGAAGCAAAGTAGGAAGTGAAGTAACTCAAAAAGAAAACAACCACATTATTTACTCAAAATATTAGTGTCAGAGGAAGCCTTGTTCTTTTAGTAATATTACCATTATCTGTTCCAATTTACAGTAATTTGATGGAAAAAGGACTTTTTAAATTAATTGATATGGCCTGTTATTTACCTGAATTTTTCTTTATGACCTAAACAAAATTAAATAAACATTAGATTTGGCATACACGTGTAATTATAGCAGTTAGTATTTAAACTTATATCCTTCTTTGAATCTTATTGATGTTCCTATGTATATAAGGCACCATCAAAGCTATAAGTCTCTAAGTATTTTAGATTTTCTAAGCCACTTCTTCTGTAACTTAACTGAATTTTTGAAAATTTGGTCTATGTAATGCTTTCTGACATTAACATTTTTATATTACATACTTATGTATAATAGCACATTATCAGGCAAAATTGACTCTTTTTTTCTATAAATTTAGTTAATTTATCTTGTACTCTAAAGTAACTTTATCTTTACTTCGATGTGGTAATGGATCACATAGTCTTTTCTGTTTTTGTATGTTGCATAAATTTCTTCTGGTTTCTATTAACAAAGAAGGAACTATACAACCAAATCTTCTCGGGTGTCCAGCCAGATGGAGGTGTAAAAACATGACATTTCGACAGCTGACTCTGCTGTCTCCATCAGGTATCTGTTCTCAGCTGACTGTCTCTGCCTCGACTGCCTTTGTCTTGACTGTCGAGGCGGAGACAGTCAGCTGAGAACAACTACAAGATACCTGATGGAGATAGCAGAGTCAGCTGTCGAAACATCGTGTTTTTACACCACCATCTGGCTGGACACCCGAGAAGATTTTGTTGCATCGATACGCCGGGAAAGTCTCCACTCACACATCAAGGAATTATACATTTTCTGGATATATGACAAATTATTAAGAAGAGTTAGTAGGATATGTGAATGCCTACATCAATTTAAATATTTTACAATTATGATAATATTAACTACAAAAATTACAACAAATATGACTTTATCACAGCTCTACATAGTGATATGATCACATGTACAACTTCTGTGGAAACACTGTTAACTTCTGCTATTAACATGAGAGTTGTGTGTGGTTTGTTTTTGATGGTGAAAAGTCTTTTATAAATTTAAATACATTTAATGAAACTAGTTATGATGTGTAAGTGCATGATAATGAAATACAGGTGCGGTTGAGCATCGTGTGGATGGCATGGCACTGGCGGGAGCAGCAGTAGCAGGAGCAGCACTATTTCTTCTTGGAGGCTGTGTGCTGTGCCGCCGGCGGAGGAGGAGGCGGCGACAGCGTCCAGGACTACGGAGGGGCCGAGGTCCCGTGCGTGGAGCTCGTCTCCCAATTCCCACACCTGCCCCTGCAGCACCACCTCCCAGGCACCTTCACCATCACCATCCTCATCCACCAGCACCTCCTCCTCCACAGCCACAACCCCACATATGCGATGAGCTAGGCGAGCGCTTCGCCAACAGTGTAGATAGTGTCTGACACAGCCTGCCGCGGCCACCACTGGCAGCACTAATGTTGCTGTGGCGGCTCGTGGTGCGCCTTTGCTCGCCTCCCAAAATTCCACCATAGTGTCACTTAAACTAGCTTGCTTCAACTATTCTTCAGATTCCAGTTCCCAAGTATCATCTAAACTCCTTCCAGCCTCTGCTCCACTGCCCACATGGATAGTATTGGAACTGTCTTGTTGCAGGCATAAAATAGCATGTTGCAGATTTGCTTGCTATTTTAAACCAGAAATGGTGTAATGCATTGGGTAATAATCCTAATTCTGTATGAGGTCTCCAAGAACAATACTAAAAGTGATTATGTCAACAGCCAGTCTTCCTGATTATAAAGTGGAAAATATTTTTCAGGGTGTGGTATTGTGGTTAACAGTGAGGGGACTTTTGTTATGTTCAATTTTAATGAAATTCAAAACTGAATCCACCTCATTTGTTTATTTTCCAAGAACATTTTTTCACTACTTTTGTCATAGAACATGACTGATTTGAAATTTTAGCATGACAAACAGGGTAATTTTTATTTGATTGCAGGTCTATACTCATCATTACAAAATAACACATTTTTCACTTTGACAGTCTTAAAAGCTTAGAAATAAAATGCTTAAAAGTATTATGGTGTCACAGCTAAAAACATATCAGTTTCTCAGTAATGTCAGTGAAACTAAACTATAAATTCATTTTTCTTAAGTAAGCACTGTATCAAATTCTCATGGTCAGGATAAAAAAACAAATTCCACAATCTTTTCTCATCTATGAATTCTGTAAGTATGTTGAAGATTTAAAAAAAAATTAATGTTAGATAACACCAATAATTGAAAAATAATACTTAATTAAAGGAGAAAATATGGTACATAATTCTTAGAAAACAGATGTTTTCAAGGAATTCAACAAACACAAAAATTCACTGTAAAATTCCTAGCAGATTAATTAGTTACTACTAAAATGCAGATTTCTTTCACATTTCTGAATTAATTATCTGTGTGAATTTTTTTTAGTAATATTCTTATCTCAATTAGACTTTTCTATCTCTTTTATATTAGTATCTTTTGGATATAATTTTCATTTTATGGTTAATGTCTATTTATTTGCTGGTGTATGTTGATTAATTGTTAATAAAAAGAAACTGGGCCTAATTTATTAAACAGTGGGTAGTATGATAAAAAGTATTTTCTATTTTTTCATTGTGTCTGTGTAGTATTCAGTTCTCAGGTGATAAGTGCATGTATACTCCAAGAAAGGAAAATGCAAAGATTTTAATTGTATTGTTTCCCTGAATATGAAATGAATGTCTTTTCAAAATTACCATTTTAACTTTAAAAAGGACCTTTCTTTTATATTGCGATTTTGAGATAAAGCAAATTTGTACCATGTTAAGGAGTTTTGCTTGAAGTGTTGTAGTATTGCATGATTTTTAAGCTTAAACAGTTTAAAAATAATGTTCTTTACTTTGAGTAATAACTGTATGGAAGGCTGGACTGCAAGTAATGGTTAAAATTTCCCATACCTTTTAGAGTAAATGGTATTATGCTTGCAAATATGTTAGAAAACGTAAACAATTTGCTGGGACCTAATATTAATGAAATCTATGAATTCATTTTTACTCATCCTTCTTAGTTTAAGCTAGATTAGTTACAAAATTGTCACTGCCCTTGGTACACTGTAAGAAAGACATAAGTATAAAATCATAAGTTGACATTTTTCTGTGTAAAGAAGATTATATTAAGTAACACACATTTCACCACTGTGTTCAATGCTGATTTTACAATTGACTTGTGTCTTTGTTCCTCCTGCATAAAGGGAAATGCATTTACTTTACTAGATTTTATATGTTAATAATGGAGAAGGTTTTCCTTAGATGTTGAAAGATAACTGTCAAATTTAAAGAAAGTACATGGCTATCATGTCTCAACTATATCAATACAAGTGTAAAAAAAGAACAGGTATTGTTATGTATTTCTAATTTGATTCAAAGCAGTCTCTTTTTACAAACATATCAGTTTTTAAGTGTTCAACTCTTGCTTCAGAAACTTTCATTTATTATATACCACATTGAAGGATATTTGTTTTCTATCTCTAAATTTTGTATTATTAATGAGTATGGTTGTAAGTAATATGTGATAAATCTCTCAGAATTAACAAACACATTTTCATAGAAAATATCAACTGTCCTCCAGAATCTGCAGCTTTCAATACTATTGTGCAGATCTTAATTAAATATATTGGCCTGAATTGGTATCCTAGTAATTTTTGAAAAGTAAAAATCAAAATGATTATGTAAACTTGTAACTAAGGATGGCTGACGGTTATTTCTACAATCTCATGAATAGGTGAACTCAAATGTGTGAAATTATTTTTATTTTATTTTTTTTTAGTGAAAGTACTTACAAAAATTTAAAACTCTCATGTAAATGGTTGGAAGTTCAAAGGTTAATCTGTTACTTGAGAATCTGAAAAATCTGCTTTTTTTTTTAACTTTTACAGTTCAGCCAAGACTTATTGTTACTCATGAGTCAGTCATATAATGACTCCAGACCATTTCAGTAAATTTTAAATGATATTCTAGCTACAAGTAGGATGTTTAAAAAAATAAATCAAGTATTTTCTCTTATACACTTTCTAATACATAACAATATGCTCTCAGTTGAAGTGTGTTAAAATAAGTGTTTTAACTGAAATCTTGGAAAATATTTAAATTAACAGCGTAACGAGGATATTGTGACAGAAATCTTTGTCAAAGCCCTGCATACATAAATTGATTTAATGGTTTTCTTCACACCGACAAACATTATTTCAGATTATAACAACATTCTGGTTGACTTAGTGAATTGTAATTTTGTTTATTATTATCTTTGAAATAAGAAAATCTGGAGTCTTTTGTAAAGAAATGTTTTGTATCTGTGTTAAGATGAACTACAACAACCAACTAGAAAGCAAGGGAAACAAAAATGAATTAATAAGATCCAGATTATGACTTTTCTGTTTATGGTGTATATCAGAAAATAGTGACTGCTGCAACTAGGGAATAACATTACTGATTATGCCATTACCTCTGACTCAGATAAACTATTCTTGAAGTTATACTCTCAGAAGACAACTGAGAAGATTCTACAAGTGAGTCGTGTGAAACTTGTTCCATTTGTGGTGCTATACAAGTCCGTAGACAATGTTGCACTCAAGACAAGGAATACAGTTAAAAATGGTCCTAGCTTTATAATGAGATATGCAGAAATTATTATGATTATGTTTAGAGGAAACTGTAGCACAGTTACATTCAGATAATGCACATAGCAATGAGTGAGACAAACGTGCAGTCCCTTCAAAACTGCTGGTACAGAAGTCTTTTAACTGGAAATCTAATGAACTGAAATATGTATAAATATATATAAATTATATACATATAAATATAGATGTTTGAGAGGAAGAGTGTGTCTGTAGGTGTCAAGTGTAATGAGAATTTGTATAAATAAATTATGTTGTTTGCTAAAGCACCTGAATGTATGAATGCAAAATCGAAGTAGTTTTATAATACTTGAAAATGTACATGAATGTTATAATGTTGTCAAATTCATGTGTGTGAGAGTGTGTGTGTGTGTGTGTGTGTGTGTGGTATGTGCTCATGTGGGAGGTTGTTTGTGTATGTTAACATTGTTGTTTTACTGTGTGTCACAGTTACAGAACATCAGGTGAACGGTACAGGGCTCTGAGGATGAGAAGCAGGCTTGGCCACCGGTGGCAACACATATCTGGTAATATTAAATATTTCGACACATATTTAAACAGCAGAGTCTGATGATGCTGTTTCCATTTTCTGATTCAGTGGAAGCTTCAGCTTCTATACTTTTTCTTTATTTTTAATCAGCATTTCTTTAGAATATTCTGGTATAAATCCATCTATGTGATATTTTAAAATATATAATTAACAACTTCATTTCTGTTAATTCAGAAACTGTGGCAATAACTACCACATATCAGATATGATTTCAACATGGAACTGAGGTATTAAAAGGTGTACGAATATAATTTTGGGAACAAAACCCCCACAAAAAAATCTCCATAAATATAAGTAACTCTTTGGTTGTAAACAAAATTACCTGAAAAAGTATTCATTTTGCTAGCCAAACATCTTTGTACTCATGTATTAGCTGGTACATGTAAGGGTGGTACCCTCCTTTTTCTTCATTTTATATTCCTTGTAGTGAAACACTAAGCTGAAATTTTATTTAAATTACATAAGTAAAATAATTATCCCCCTCCTCCATAGCAATTTCATTTTAAACATTGTTTTTATATTATGTAGTCTTTTTATGAACATTATTTATCATGGAATATCATGTAGAATATCCACAGTTTCACCATTCACTGAAATAATTTTTTTCTTTCATAGTATGTCAAAGTTTCCCCATCAACTATAAAGTTATTTTAGTTCTGTTCTAAATATTATGCATGTGGTGCACTCCTTATAATACACAGAATCTCTAGATAAAAACATAAAACTTTTCTGCTCTCTTTTAGCTGTTTGTGGTTTGTACTGAATGTACACCATTAAAAACTTTCTTGAACATGTATCAATTGATTATTTTTGACATTCACTAGTAAATTATTTAGATTAATTTATGGATTTTTTGTTTTTAAAATGCCAGCAAGAACAGTACTTTCACCAGTTTCAATGAAACCATATTGTATAGTTTTGCTTGGGACATTCAAGAGATTTTTCATTCATAGAATGCAGTATCGAATAATTACTCAAAAGAAGCAGGAAAAGAGAATGATAGAAAAACTATCTCACATAGCCTACTACCTTTGTAAATAACAGGTGAGGAAAATTACTGCGAAATTTAGTAAAATTTTAGGTTTTAAACGAGAATCTAAAAAACATGAAAGAAAGCACTTCTTAATATATATTGCTGGCAAATAATACAGTAATGTTTTTGAGATGCCATCATACTTGCAATTACCATTTCTGTAATCCACTATATATTTAATAAGGTTGTTGACAATCACTGTTTCTCTTTGTATTAGAATATACAGAGCTATTTTTCCAGAATTTATTCAGAGTAATGAGCTATCTGTTTAACCAATATTCATGATTGTAAATAACAGTGATTAATGTTTCAGTACCTTCATTAGCTTATTTTAGAGAGAGACTTTTCCAAATTAATAGAGCTTATTTCAATCGTCACAAACTTGTACGTGCAAAAGATTAAGTGTTGTCATATGTCCTGGCAGTTTTCTTGCCTGTTAGTTTTATGCAATTACCTTCTGCTTACCAGTCTGCCACCGGTGTGCCACGAATTTTCATCTCAGGATTTGATACTTGTAGCTGTTTAGTTCTTAATAATATAAAAAAGAGAATAATGTTATTATCTGTACCATTTGAATGAATTTTTTATGTATATTACTGTTGCGTATGTTCATCAGAGTATCTGAGGACAATGAATCTCTTGAACAAGAGGACAGGGGTGTTTTGGAATGGAAAGATGGAGAAAAATGATTGCAAAAGAAAGAAATGAAGCTATGCTGGAGGGATGAATCCGTTGGATATGGAAATAACATTACTCGAGTGGCCAGTGCAATTTCAACAGTATTGGTTTAATGAAGATATCAACAATGTGATGTAGAGATGGTTATTGCTGGATTGATATGATAGTAAATTACCTCACATACTGCATGGAGGTGTATTGGTATTCTGAGATCAGTGCAAGAGTATTATGCCCTGTGTTGCTCCAAACATCATAGGTATTATTGATCATAAACCTCATACAGTTAGTGACAAGAATTTGTCTATTCTTTAATGAATAATGTTACTTTTGTTAAATGAATTAATGCCTTGCCACCGATGGATTACTCGGGTCAAACATTTTGTAAGGATGTATAATACTGAAAGCTCAATTATTTGTAAAAGTTGTTGAAGTGTGAATAATAATGAATAATTTCATAAGTGGACCATAATTTTTTTCTGAACAAAAACATATCACAATGTTTGCAATATTTCACCACTATAATTATGGCAAATAACACCAGTCACACCAATTTTGAATTTCAGCTTTATCTTCCTTCATGAACCTTTATCATTGTTATTCAGTTAGGAAAAAATCTAAAATTGTTCTTCAGTTTTCCTCTCTACCATAATTTTTACATCTGAAGTGTTTAACACCTGTCATTATTTGCATATTCAATCGGATTCTAGCCTCCCTTCCTAGACTTGTGAAAGGGCACAAATTGTGTCAGAGAGAGTAGGACAGCTCATTTTCTGTCCAGTTGAAGGCAAGTTGATACTGCTCGTTGCTCAACTTCTGAACAGCACTAGCAGTAGTGGCAGTATTCTTTCTGTTGTAGGTGTACTCTTCTCTGCTGTAAAAAAAAACTTTACTGTGTTGTGAGCATGTGTGTTGTCTGTAGATATAGTTCTAATCTTAATCTGCCTGCTGATAATATATGTTGCAGTATAACTTGTAACATAAATAAAGGAATATGTGTAAAACAAAGTTGTCCAGACTTGTGCCATTTCTTTTCCTTCATTAACAAAAACAGTAAACCATTAAAAACTAAATAAACAACCACTAAATAATTCAGTTATATGTGACTAGTTATTAATTAAATTTTAAAATTGTAATAAAAACATAAAATTGATTTATTTTTATATTAAACTTTTTTATATGAACATATTTATTCAAAACAGCTAACAACCATTTTTACTGGCCAAAACTGGATCATAAAATTCTCAAAGTTGGTTGAAAAAGGTACGTAGAAGAGTAAAAACTTTAAAATAATTTTCAATACATCGTGTAAACTAGGAGGTGTAACAGGTTTTGTAATTCATGTGGGGAAAAAAAATATCTTTTGACAGGGATACAGTTTTTTAACTGTCGAATTATTTGGCTAATGTCAAAACATGTTGCAATAAATAGAGCATATGAAAACTCCATATTTGAATTTTATAGTTTTTTCTGATAATATTTGAGGTTGATTTTAAAGTGAGTGAAGGCCAGATTTTATAATCTTATACCAGTAATTAAAATTCATCGAAAAGATGCTAAAATCTTTAGTGAAAAGAAAGATAAAGTCACTGTCAACAATTACAAATACCTCATGTGTAGGTTTTTCCCTTAGCTTTGACACATACAAGACCTACTTGCTTGCCCTTGTTAATTCAGTTTTTGATGGAAAACTCTTAAGCATGTTTTTCTTGCATATCCTTATTAGAATGATAGCGGTGTTACACAGTTATAAAATTTATTAAATAGTACTGTTGTAGTGATTTTATGATATATATATAGATATATATAAAAATGATAGTGAAATGAGCCACCACTTACCTTAGATGATGGCTTCATGGTGTGAACACATAAAAATCCACAAGAACAGGAAAAAGAATAAATATTTTGAGACTTGGCCCTTCGTCAACAGAAGAACGGGAAACGGTCATTATTGATGGAGGGTGGTGTGGGAGACCGTCGCAAGTTCTCCTGTTGACGAAGGACCAAGTCTTGAAATATTCATTGTTTTTCCTGTTCTTGTGGATTTTTATGTGTTCACACCATGAAACCATCATCTAAGGTAAGTGGTGGTTCATTTCACTATCCTTTTTTGTAAATCCATTCGCTACTTAGCTCCACTTGTTTCCTGGTTACTAATATATATATATATATATATATATATATATATATATAATCAGTTTCCACCTAAGTTAACTTGTTTTTCACCACTTTATTAAATAACTATAATAGGCCTTTACAACACATCTATAACATTAAGATATAAATATGATATTGGTTGCTACCAACCACAATACACAGTGCATGACCTGAGGTAAACTGCTTACAACATGATAAATTCTTGCCTTCTGTATCCCTTTGCAGCTAAAACACAATGAGAGAGGAAAGATGAATCTGCAGAATGCAGTTTGAAAAATATATATATGTATATAATGATTGATATCCCTACCTTTTCTCTTGTGACACAACATGCACGTATGTTTTTCATGTGTTGAAAATTTGTTGAGTTACTCCCTGTTGAAAAATACATTTCTTCTTTGTAACCAATATTTGCAAGTACCAGATGACATTTCACTTAACCTGATTTAAATCTTTGACAAGAGATAATTGCAAAATGGCACATTTCTTTTTTTAATACTATAGATGAAGTTTTATAATATCCTTTTATTAGAACAAAAACTTTCCTAGTGAACAGTTCCAACAAAGTCTCCATATTTGTTACACCTTTGGTGTTGTAAATATACAATACTTTAATGAATTATTCTGCCATCATCAGATGTAGTTTAATCTGTTTTAGTCAGTGAATACAAATGGCTCTGCATCATATGGAGATGGTGGACACAGTGGCAGAAACAGTATGTTTCCACAATACCATCTTAGGGATATACACATGAACATTTATTTCATTGATTCTGATCCTTCAGTTTTGAACAGGAAATTTTGAAACAACTATTTATGACTATTGGTAATTATTTGTTAGCAGTTATAATTATGAAACTCAAATCATTCATTTTAATTTTCATTTCTGAAGCTCCATTAGAGAAACAAACCCTACATTGCTATGTATATATTGGAATAGAAATTCATTAACTGGATACAGTGTTGTTTGTTACCAAAAAAAAAAAAAATACATAAATACAGTAAGCATTATTTGAATGAAGTAGAATTTTTTTTATTGAAACATTTGCTGCAAGTAAATAGTGACTCCCAAGGCTTACAGCAAGAAAAATCTGTATACAGGGTGAAGTAATATAGGTAGTACTAACTTACTTATTTTTTACATATGTAGAAGTAAATTTTTTTGTGACAAGTAAACTCTAATCCCATTTAGGTTTCAAAAACACAGTTAATTACATAAAAATAATTTTTTGTTATAGGAAATAAAAGTTGTAAATGTGTTGTAAAGATTTTAAGGGATTTGACTAGAATTTTGTCATATGTATTTAAAAACGGTGCAGTTTTTATGATTGCTTTAATTTCTTTCCAGTATTAACATTAAATAACCAGTCACAAATAATATCTTTGCGGTATTTATGATTGTAAAGGAAGACCCAACATATTGAGTGAACAAATGGAGTCCTGTAAATAAAATTAATGTCGTATTAAATAAAATGGTTTTATACTGGCTTTAGATAAGTTGCTATTGCTCAGATTGTTTAACTATATTAAATCTAAACGTGTTATATAACTCTAGTGTTGCATACACTAATTCTGAGAACTTTGATTCAAAACAATTGAATTTCAATTTTTTATAATAATAATATTTAAATAATTGAAATGTTAAGACTAATTACATAGATGAGACTATAAAGGGATGCTTAATGAAAATTAGACTGATATAATATGAAATTGAACATTTTGAAATGTTTATTAAAACACTTTACTCTGTAAAATAATGTGTGTATGATATTCTTACTGTACTTGATGTACAAAGCTGTTATGTTTTTAGTTCTGCTTAGCTTGTACATCAAATATTTGTTATTTACAGCTCTAAGCTTTAGCAGACGTTATGTAATGTCAAAGTGTTTGGGAGTTTTAAACATGTCTCGAGATCTTGTGTTATCTTTGTATACTCTGGTACAATTTAATTTTGGTGTAGGTAGATTGGAATGTTTGTGGTAGACATTAATGGATTACATTGTACTAAGTATCTAGTAAAGAATTCAAATGTGATGTAGTTACACCGTGCAGTATCAACTTAACTTTAAACTGGGTTATTTATTTTTAGCACACTAGCTTTGATCAAAACAATTCCATGAAAAATGTGATACTCTTTTCATCACTAAAAACACATAACTGAAAACAAGTAGAATACACTAGTACTGAATCATTTAAAACTTTTTGTTCCATTAAACATTGAAACATTGCTGAAATTCCCAGAAAGTGTGTGCCCTTTTGTGTGAAGAGAACATCCCCTGATGCTTATTATAACAATGATCCTACAGGTCATGCAAACAAAACACTGTACCACAAAAATTATATCAAATGCTCACACTGATTAGAACTGAGTAAATTATCATGGATTATTGATGACTGTTTCATTTATTAAATCCTTATCTTACCTACAATATATTAAAAAGGTTTCATAGTTGTTAATATTAATGTGCACACTAAAAACCTTTCTTAGAAGTTGTGTGTCTCAAGGGCTTGAGAAGGAATAAAATACATTTTTCAAAAGTTACAGTGATATAAAATAAAATAAGAAGGTTTAAACACTATCATCATCATCAGTATCATATTTTGTAGTTCATACAGATGTCATATAGAGAAATTTTACTAGAAAATGAACTTTACTTATTTTTGTTTGACATATATCACAAAAATACAATGAACAGTGTTCAATATTTTTACAATGTAACCTGTAAATTATAGGTAAATGGGAATGAAATCAGTAATGATTGATCAGTATAAATCTTTTAGTTCTTCAGAATGACTTGCATAATCATACAAATAGAGATCATATCACAGATTTTGTTAATGGGACAATTGTAGAATATGGGGTATGTTTCATTAATCATATGGAGAAAGATCCCTTATGGTGAAACCATTATCTGATTTTTACACTGATAAAATAAAGGAAAAAATTTCTATAATAGCATTTTCCTAAAGTGGGTGCAATTTTAATAGTATCTTGCTAAGTTAAATTCTGAATTAAGTTTAAAATAAATAAAAAATAAATGAAGCTAGTATCATATTTTATCAAGTCAGGAGTAAATTACAAATGTTTTTGTTGTTGCTGTATACTTCAATGTTTAATAATACTGCCTAATTGGTGTGACATTTTGATTTTTACTGCCAATTCAAGAGGAAAAGAATATTGTATCTTTTTTTCCCCACACCATTAAGTTTTGAAATCCCAACTAAACAAATATTCAAGTTCAACAAATTAAAAACTCTAATTATAAGAGGGCAGAATAGAACAAAAGTGCTGGAAAACTTTATGAATAAGGATTCAGATATTAAGTATGTAAACCCAAGCTCACATAATGTGATGGAAGCCTGTTGTTTGACATATTAACAAGCAGAACACATTGAAACATCAATTTTGGTAACATGGAAAGAGAGAGATACTTTTTTGGCATCTAATGGTTATATTTTTGGCACTCATAAGATATAACATACAAACTCAGAATTTCTGTTAACATTTCTATCTCCAGCTACAAAAAATGAAGGAAAGGATGGAGAGATTTCTGAAATAGCCTCCATATGAATGAAATCATATACCTAAGGGGGAAAATTTCAAATGTCTATGATGTGAAATTATTTTCTAGACCAGACCTTTTTTTAAAAAAATGTAAATAATACAATATTTCTTTTTTACAGATATATATATATATACAATACGCCTCATATATCAACTTACATGCCTCCATTGCTCCAGCTCATATATAGGCATCACTACTAACCCACTTGCTATCAGAATGAAAGGCCACAGGCAGACAGTATATACTAACGATGAGGCCCATCCAGTGGCAAAACATGCCAGTTCCCACAAACTGAATAATTTTAACAACTGTTTCTCAGTTAGCGTGATCTGAGTTTTCCCTAATAACACAACCTCCTCGGAAGTATGTAGATGGAAAGTAGCCTATCAGAATATCCTGGACACCAGACGTCCTCCATGCTTCAACCTCCAATAAATTCCTCCCACCAGACCCAGCACTTATTATCTCTATTATTTATATTGCTTATATTATATTTTTCTTACTTAAATTTTTCCAAAATTTGATTTATATGTGTATCATCATTCAGTTATTATATTGGTCTACCACTTTCAATGATAATATACCATCTACAGTATCGATTATCGATCTAGTATTTGAAATTCCCCCATCCTCCTCTTACACTACTGTCTGTGCCTGCCATGCCATTCACCAGATGGCCACTGTCATGTACACGCCTGGTTCCGCCTGTTGTCTCACTTCTGCAAGAATAGGCTGTATGCCGAAATATTGCACATTTCTTGTGTTTGTTCTTTTTTGTGTTCGTTGTTCCCAGACACCTTCACCTATGGTAAATGTTGGGTCATATTTCCCTATCCTTCCTATATATATTTATATATATACTAATGACTAAGTCAATAATTTCTTTATCATTGTCTGTAGCCTCTTCACTATCTTCCTATCCTTTTAGCAACTGCCAGACAGTACATATTCAGTAACTGAGATGGTAAAAGAGCTAGGTTAGGAATCATTGAAGAAGCCAGGTGAAAAGATGGATGGAAGTATTGGAAGGGAATAAAGGACCATGACCATAAACTGAAATTTGATTTCAGGCATGAGAAAGTGGAGTGTGGAAATTGCACTCAAGAATTATACATATTATATTATAAATGTGAAATTCAAAAGTAGGAAATTTGTCACCATACACTCCACCACTATCAAATTAAATACCATTGTCCTCATCTACAAAATTGTAAGGATCTCTACTTCATACCCTATCAACTCTCCATATATCCCAAAGACAATATGTGTATTTTGTTATTTGATAAGTAACTTTCTCCACTTGTAATATAGTGAATAAAATATGTAAGAAATAGTACATATCACTACCCTATTGCATAATTAGCACTCCAGCCTATGATTATTGCAATAGAGGCAAACTGACATGTAGAATCACATTGATTAATTATATTTATTAACTATGATGGAGCTGTTTTTTGAACTGCATGTGCATTTTTACTTTAAATTCTTTCATTGTTTCAGGTTATTATCCAGCACTTTTCTGTGTAGCTTATTGAAGAGCATAACTCCCACATCTGGAAATGAAAACTTTCTTGCTCTCTTATGAAGTCAAGCTTTAAATTATTAATCAAGTGTTAATTTATGGCTCTCTCCTTCCTTCCATGCACTTCTGCTAATTCATCATCCAAGACTCATCACTACCGTACGTCTTATAATACTACCTGTCACCGAATTCATGATTCCAAAAACTGCTACTTTATCATTTCAGTTACTGAAATCATTCGATGGTAATTTTAACAAACAACTCTAGCTGCCCTTCTTTACATCCCCTCTAACCCCTGTAATTTATAAATAAAAATAAATGTTTGTTCTCTATGCGCTTCTATACCATTCATCCGATTACGATGAAACTGGTGAGTCATTCAGCGCATGTCTTTGAAGGTTACTGACAAAAAAAAAAAAAAAAAAAAAATCAGAAAACCACCCTATCTTCCCCTTTACATACCTTAATTTAAACAAACCCACAGGTTTTATCCAATTTCGATGGAAAATAAGTTTTTGTGACAAAGGATATCAAAGGAAGTTTCCACATATACGCTTTAAAATAAGTGAAAATGATGTTTATTTTTACCCCCCCTCCCCCTCCCCACTCTCCCTTATCTCTTCTTAAGACAAATTTACAAGTGCAACTTTTCCATGTTTTGCATGTATCTCTTGAACGTTAGGGAAATCTGCCAAAGTGGATGGCGAGGCAGAATATTTATTAAAATCTGATCAAAAGGAGTAATATGTCAGAATTTCCATATCCAGCCCCCGAGCAATGCTGGGGACTCTGCTTTTGCTGAAGACAGAGACCAGAAATATTGTATATCGCAAAGCACTGGAAAAAACTTTTTTCAATTTCATTTATGCACAAATACCCTTAAACATTCATTTACTTCATACATACAAATGTGTCTACTTTACATATGTGTACCCACTTAGAAATAAATAAAAAAATTCATTGCAGCGCATGCCAAACAAAACTAGTTAATACCTATAATTTTTATCATTTACTATACAACCATTTGAGCAAAGTAATTATTCTTTCATATCCTGTTTCATTAATCCTGTTACTTGTTTCAGATTTCAATAATTTTTTATTTGAAATCAAGACAAATTAATTTGATGCCCACCAAATGTAATTTGCTAATGGTGACAGATTTTTAATCAAGTTTCCACCTCCATTGCTTCTAGGTTACTTGATAATTCCAGAAACTTTAATCAAAGGGATTTATTTATTTGTTATCATCTTTTTCAAGATTGAGATATAAAAAAGATTGAACTATTGTAAATACACTGGAGGAATGGAATAGTAATAATAAAAATGGTCAGGACCTTAAAAAATCAGTATTGAACAACCATTAAATATTGATGGATTGTTACATAAGTTATGCACATTGCATGTTTTATATACTTATGTAATTAAAGTATTATTGCATCCAGCTAGATAGTAAATTCTAATGACCTTATAACAGAGTTTCCATTTTTCATGCATTCTGCTTCTGTTGTGGCTGGAACTACTGGGTTTGGAACCAGGACAATGACTTATGAGAGCAGGTGACTTAACTGCTGAGCTACCAGACTGATAGTAAAAGCTATGTTTTTCGTATTAGAAGAATGGAAATAAAAACTGAAATAGTGTTTTTCAACTAATGTTTTAAACTGAACATGTAGTACTATGACAATACTGAGAGTGAAAATGTTTTTAGGAAGGAAAAGGAAAGTAAACCAATCACTTACCACAGATGAAGGCAATGACAAACTTGTTACATATTTCAGCCTTAATCCTTATTCAAGTAGAAGCAGGGGCATAGCTACTATGGGGCTAGGAGGTGCAGTGCACTGGGGCCCCTATGCTCAGAGGGCCTCCAGCACTCTTCTGAGGGCCCCCAAGTGCAGTTCAGAGGGCCCACGGGCTTTCACGGCAAATTGGCTACCTTTTTTTTAGCTCTACCATCGTCTAAGGGGGGCCCTGAGACACAGGGAGCACCTCACTAAGAGTCCTCACTGTTCATGGGGCCCCCAAACACTGCTCAGAGGGCCCCCAAGCACAACTCAGGGGGCCCCTACCAACAACACAAAGCAAAAAGCAAAAAAAAAGGTCACCCATCTGGGGCCTGAGGGCCCAAAATAAATTTTTTGCACCAGGGCCGTTGTTGACCTAGCTACGCCACTGTGTAGAAGGATTAAGATGCATGACAAAGGGATCAGATATGTTGACATTTGCACTTGATACATAACTCACGATTCTTCGTGTGTTCATCCCTTGCCACTTTTCTCAGCTTTGTTAATAAAATTTTATAATTGTAAAATATTTAAGTCTTTATGTGTTTGTTGCTGTCCTCTAGTCTTCATTAGTGATAACTATTTTTCCTTATTTTTAAGCTTAACATAAATTTACAAAAACTTTGAACAAAGTATTAAAACCAAAATGAGAATTTTAACGACCAGATGAGCAGTACGTATTTCAGATTTACAGAAACTGAATAGATATCTTTGATAAAATACAAATAAAAATACAATACATTCATTTTCCATTGATCCCAATAAAAGAGACTGGCTCTGTGGGATGTGGAAAGTTGTCAGTTTACAGATAAACAGTTGCATAACAAAACAATAAGTACACCAGTAGATGTACAGTCATAGCATACATGGTACATTAAACAATTCCATAACAAAATAATACATACACCAGAAGATGTACAGTCATAGCATACATGGTAAATTAAAAAAAAAATCCATAACAAAATAGTAAATACACCACAAGATGTACAGTCACAGCATACATGGTACCGTAAACAATTGCATAACAAAATAAATACATACACCAGGAGATGTACAGTCATAGCATACATGGTAAATTAATTATGTAATCTACATTTACACAAGCTACTGGCAGTTATTTTTTAGATACCTTAGAAATAAATTCGTTGACAGAGTAGAAGGAGTTGTTAATTAAAAATTCTTTTAATTTTTTCCTGAATTTATTCATATTATCTGCTAGATATTTGATATGTGTTGGGAGTAGTGTGCAAACTGAAAAAAAAATTTTTTATTTTTTTTCAGCTTTGTGAAAAAAACATGAAAAAAACCCTAGCACCCGTGGTTTTTTTTTCTAATTTTTTTTTTTTTCAGAAAACAATATATTTGATAAATTATAGTTTTATTTAAGGAACTTCCATTTTACAAGTTTGTTTTAAGTCTTACTGAATCATATAATGTCTTACATAATGATTCATAAATGTATCTATATCGGTAACATAATTTTATTCATCCTCTATGTCAGTACCACATTCACTAGTATCAGCACTACCAACACTAGTTCGGTCGGTGTTGGAATTTTCTGTCTCTTCTTCTGTCTCCTCTAGATCCATAACTTCAGAAATAGTTAAATTTTCTTTTACTGGTTGTTCTTGTACTGTACGCAAAAGATTTTGAGATTGCAATTTTAAATTGTGAGCAAAGTACACACTGTGCATAAAGACTGCGCCGATAGTTCTGTATTACGGTCTTTTAAGTTTTAATTAAAATCTATTATCATACAAAATAGGAGCTTTACTTCTTTTCAATCGTTTGTTTACACCAACGGTTGCAAGGAAACGATTCATAATTAGGGACCGTGCACAAACTACGTGGCTCGGTCCAGAGGGAGGAGGGGTTAGCTGGAAGGCTACACTGGGCTATGTGGGGAGAGGGGGGGGGAGGGGTTCCGAGCCAGGCCACGTAACTTTCCTTTCGTAACATTTTTCACAGTTAAAATGAGGAACTGAACTCACAACAGCATGTGAGTATTTATTTCCCTCAGTTAATTATATCCGTATGTAATTTACAATAGTCTGACAAGAGAAAACAGTACAAAATGTCTTCTGGAATCAAAACGGAAGAAATCTACGTGCTTCGTAAGCGGGGGGGGGGGGGGGGGGGGGGGGTGTATGCAAAAGCCACGTAGGGCTATGTGGGGGTTCACTGGTGGCCAAAATGGAGCTATGTGGTTTATGCACGCTCCATTACTGACAATTTAATGGTCAGTACCACTATACTCTGAGAGTTAACAAGTATACGAATATAAGGAAAGATAAATAAGGCAAAAAACCGTGGATAAATTTTAAATTCCTATTTTTTTTACAAGATCTGTAGGTAATTTTGTAGGGCTGGCAGCACTATTTCAAATAGCAAGTATCAATCCAAACAATGGGGATTCCTTCTCGCGCAACCTAGTCTCTTCGGGAAATCCCCGTTCATAGAGAAAATTTCAGTCAATTTTGCCAATAGTTTCGTAATTTTTTTTCTCTACTGAACCAGAAAAATATAGTAGATTTTAAACTAAGATAAGTACATAGAATAAACTCTAAAACAGTCATTTTGAACGATAACTGCCTTACAGATTTGTTGAGATTTAGTAGTTGTGAAAAAAAAACGTGTTCCAGAAAAAAAAACATGTTTTTTTTTCAAAGTTTTTTTTCATGTTTTTTTTCAAGCCAAAAAAAAAACCGTTTTTTTACAACACTAGTTGGGAGTTTATTGAAGATATGTATCCCTGAATATCGGACCCCTTTTTGAACAAATGACAATGACTTGTAATCCTTGTGAAGATCATTTTTACTTCTAGTGCTATAATTGTGTATTTTACTATTTGTTTCAAACAAAGTATAATTTGTGACCACAAAGGACATTAATGTGTATATATACTCAGACGCTAATGTTAAAATCCCTAACTTCTTGAACAGCTCTCTACATGAAGTTCTATTGCTAACCCCACACATAATTCTTATTACACACTTTTGGGCCCTTAACACTTTGTCTCTATGGGTAGAATAGCCCCAGCTATTACAAAGTTGAAATATGAAAGTAGGGAATGCCATACATATACCAAGAGACATGATTTTATTTTAAGAATAGCCATAAAAATATAAAGAAAACACAATGGACAATAATTGAAAATAATGTGTTTTTTATATGATTTAATAAATAATTGTCACAAAAAATAAAATGGAATATTTGTATTGTGCTGCTCATTATGTAGGCATGCCTGTTTCATATCAGTTAAGACAATACAAACACTATTTCACAGTTCCTCATATTCACAATATTTTTTTAAATATTGTAGGTGTTGCATGCTTTAATCTCTCATTTTAACAACCAAATTCCCCATTTTGTTTGGCTGTCTACACTTGCTTTTTCCTTACAAGTTTTCATTGCTTAACACTATGTTCTGGGTTTTGCTGTTTACACTCCATTCAGAAGTTTTCCTGCCATTATCTCTACATTACAATTTCACTAGCAGGATAAAATCCTGCTGAGCACTCAGTATGACTAGTTTATTCATGAATACATCCTATTTTCACAGGTTTGTCTTTGACTTCCATCCTTGTTCAATCCATCTTCAATGAAAGTTGCCCTACAGGTTTGATGTTAATTTAATTTATATGGAACACACTGTCTGGTGGCAGTTCCCTTAGTCATCTAATTACCCCTTATTTATTTTATTTTCTTATATGAGTATTCAATTTCTCCCTCATCTACTTTTGTGATTTACAAAATTTAAATTCCTTCAGCATTTTTGGTAAATTATTAATCACTACAGTAATTTGCTCCAATCCCTGACACCCAATCCCTGACACCCTTACCTACAAAAGAAAATTTTCCCATTCCCTTATGTAAGATTTCCCTTCCATGCACCATTCCAAATTCTTCATTATACGTCTCTCCAAGCCCCATTACGAACATATGCCTTGTACATTCCCAGAACTCTCTTTACCCTCCTCCTATTCTCCATTGCCTCCCAATCCAGCTTCTTTATCACATCACATACTGACTGGATCCTGTGACAATATTCAAAAACAAATTTAGCTGCTCTTATCTGTACATCCTCAAACTTGTGTATTTGATACCTAAAAGATGGGTCACAAACTACAATGGTCTGACCAAACTTTTGTAATCCAATTCCCTAACCTCTCTGGTACCTCCTATCATCACACTCTCCAGCAAATGTAGAACTTTGTAACCTTTTCCTACCACCTACCCAATGTGCTCTTCCCAGTTGAATTA
>JARYHS010008075.1:39388763-39433173 GCA_031002005.1 Vandiemenella viatica | reverse complement strand
ATTTTAGGCATGCTACGGTCAAGATAACATTTCAGCAACAGCTGTAAGACAATCTTGGGAGCAACATGTAGACCAGAAACAGTTCAACATATCGTGACTCGCTATGGGTGAATCCGAATTCATTTCTGCAATTTCACAGAAAGATCCCAAGTTACACCAACAACCATTGGTGTCCCCTTCAGAGACAGAAGACAGGATTTCTTCTTCGAACAGGAATATCGCCGACTCGACGTCACTGGGCGAGTTGGAGGAGTCTGAACAGTAGCCGGAGGAGTCGTCGTCGGAGAGGGTCCCCTCCCTGCCGAACACCTTGAGCATGTGCGCCGCAGAGGTGAGGCTGGTCAGGTAGTAGCCGCTCTCCCCCAGCAGCATGTTGTACGGCAGCAGGCCCCACAGCAGCTGCGCCTCGATCTCTGCAAACACCTGCCGCCACGCACACGGCGCTGTATCAAGGTATGCTGTCTACACTAATAGCTATATACACTAATAGCTATATACACTAATAATATAAAAGAAAAAGTAATTGTCTGTTATGTTTTCACAACTAAACTATTAAACCGATCTTGAGGAAATTTGGCAAGGAAATGTATCACTTGGAACGACATAGGATTCTTTTCCGCGATAAGTTACATACTTTGTCATGAAATTTTGAAAAGTAAACGAACCGTAACAGATGGATAGCATGTACAGCCAATACTTTCGGCATTGGCAGAATCTGCGATTCTCTCGAAGAGTAATATCGTCTTCCAACCTGCCATTCGAAAGGATGGGGTTCAAATCTCGTCCGACCATTCTGACTGCGGTTTTCCGTGGTTTTTCGCAGTCATTCTAGGTGAATGCCGGGATGGTTCCTTTCAAAGGTCCTCGCCTTAAGTAATTCGAAAAGTATCCCCGAGACCCTCCAACAGTCAGCCTCCCAGACTTCACCTTGGAGGAATGAAACCGGTAACAATAATAACAACAATAATCCCGACTGACCTACCATTCAAATCCCCCTAAAATCAGCATTTACGATGATTATCAATAAAGGACAGAGATAGAAGATGAAAGTAGGAAGGGTACACTTAGAAAAGACGTTTTTACCTTATGCAGCTACATGTAGCTAGCTCACGGGTTTCCCATTCCCAAAGGCTACAAATCTTAGCGGAGGAAAGGAAAACCAACAATGTGTACAAAATGATATTGATAAGATGTCTCCAGTCAGAAAGTGACAATTTTAAAACACCTCTCCCGCAGTTTTCCCTCCCCCCTTATTTTGTTTCTGTTATTAAACATATTGAATATTGGTTCTGGTCATGAGACGTTTTCAATGATAGACTTCTCCGTCATGTTACCCCGACTCCTTGATTTTTGGGACACCTTTTACGTAGCTTCCAATATCCAATTATAGCAACAAAATTCTAATTTCACGCGTACATAAATGCTAGTTATTCGTACATAGTTCGGTTTACAACTTGTTTTATTGATTTTTCTGGCGCATTAAACCCCAGTCTCCTTAAAACAGTTTAAATATTAATAATTCAGGTTTGTAACGATGGGAAGCAGTCTACCTCCATCTAACTGTTCAATTCGTTATTGTGCTGGACTGCAGCTACCACATGAATTACTAACCAACGGCCTCTCGATACTGCTCGGCTGACTGCTATCTCGCGGAAATTCTGTGGACTCTGCCACGATTGGTTCCTTCCAACTGCCCATCCTCTGCGACCAGCTCTGGAAGAGACTGACTGCTTAGACCTCACCGCACATGCCCTGTGCTCCCGTCGCTCCAAAAACTTTTCGATACATTTCTCAATTATCTAGGCCGCACCATTCTGCAGATGCTGACCCTCGACACGAACATTTAATCAATGTAGCCGTGTTCCCTATAGATCGAAAATGGTTATACCTATACTAGACGAAAAATAAACCAACACTTATCATCAAAACATGTGTAAGGGTGTTGTTCCTTTACGGTCACTAGCTGCTGCCCACGACTTCATTCGTGTTTGTCAAGAATTTTAGGGTTTTAATATTTTTGCGTGGAACGTTAAATATTTCCAGGATAAATTGTATCCTATGCTACTCCCCGCCAAATCAACAAACCGCCAGTGAAAGTCCCGTCAAAATCAGTTCACACACTAAATATGTTGCATTAAATTATTCATATTTGTAAATAGCTGAAAAAAGTGTCGTATTCTAGAATTCTAGTATATTCTTGAAGATTTAAAAAGATCCTATAGAACACTTTCTAGGTTGACCACTTTCAACCATCATATCAACCACACCTCCAAAGTTACCGATATGCAACACTCGTAGAGCACGATAGGAGACTCGAGGCTAGTACCACACACAAACACCAGTGGTCTGCGCAGGTAGTGTCGATGCAAAGTGAAATATAGTGACACGTGTGTGTGTGTGTGTGTGTGTGTGTGTGTGTGTGTGTGTGTGTATATATATATATCGTTAATTTATCAAGTTGCTTTATTTTATGACAAAATTTATCCAAGAGGGGAGAGATTCATTTTAAATGTTATTCTTCTCTACAGATAGCAATGTTACGTGCAACAATATGTGAAATTTTCTAATTCAGTTTAATATCTTTAGTCCCGCTTCGTTCTGGTATATTTGAGCCAAATACTAACACATATCAGGTACACACTCACCATGCCTGCCTGCATGAGCACCCAGACCATCAGCGGTAAGAAGTCATCCGCTCCCACAGTGGCGGTCTGGCCTGCGTTGGCTGCTTCGACCTGCCAACACAATGTCATCCACATTCATCTTCACGGTCAAAGTGAACTGAACCTAAAAAAAGGAATTGATACACTACCTCGAGTCTGATAAAGTACTGGTCGATTAAAGTAACTTATTTTTCCCTGTTTACTAAATGATTTGATTACAGGAATGTATGGGAAAGGCATGTGAGATATTATAATCATACTGTTATGGCATTGTCAGCCACGCCGTAGTTAATTGTAACAGTCACTCGAGATCTCGCTAATACTGCCAGATAAGAGCACTTAAGGAATTAAAAATTATTTCCAAAACATACTTAAGTCCATGTATTACTGTAACGTTATACACCTTTACGCTTGTAGGAAAAAAAATTCTATCCCCATGTATACACAAATATACCTCGTGCATATGAAGACTTTTAACAGGACTATACGACGTGAGCTTGCGTTTACTTACTAGCATGCGTTATGGAACTGTGGTAATTTCCTGCTCGCATTATACAAACATATTTGTATACTTATTTTGTGACTTAAAAAAATTAAATGATACTATCTAAAAGACATGTCGTATTCAATTAAATATTTTGTGAAACTACTAGAGTTTAATTACGCCGTGGAATAATATGGTATCTTCCTTATTTGCGAATTACTTCTCCGTGTTGACTTAGAGGTAGGGCGTAGTTTTAGTCAACAGACAATTATTCATACCAGGCATCGGCTTTGATATAAAAGACAAGCGTATTGTGGAGGAGAAGAGGAAATTCAAATGCCGATATTCATGTTCAAGAATCCTCCGTATCCTGTTATTCAGTTATCGAGGATTGCCTGAAACTATGAAATACGATAGAGTAAAAAAAACAGCCGTTTGTAAATGATTGTTGTGGAATAGAATAACGAATTCAACTTGCTTTTTGCATATTAAAACGGAAAACGGCGCAAAGACGCAACAGATTCCACTTTTCTCTGGCTTCCGAGAGCGTCTTTGATACCTGGATTTTCCTGGAATGCCGTTATTTGGCTTTATAAGCTTTTGGCAGACATGGTGCAGCCTTCTTTTGAGAGATACAATGTTAACGTAGCAACGAGCGCCAAGCGTCAGACTACTAGGCCGCTGTCTTCTCTCCACAGCACCGTCATGTCTTCAAATTTTATCTTGATTTGCTGTGTAGAGGCCTACACGAGTGAAAGAGGCAGTGGAAAGTTTTAATAAAATGAACAAATCTAACGAATACAACGGCTTAGTACTATGACGCTTTCAGCTCGTTGCTATGTAAGCAAACATAGTACCTCGGCAGCATAGCAGTCGAATGATTAGAAAGGCAAAGAAATAACGTGGCACTAATGTAAAATCCTGTTAATCAATACGACTGCGGAAACCTGAGGAAAGTGAAATCTATTAAGTCTTTGTACCGTTTTCAGCTTCCCGTTTCAATTACCTCATAAAAACAAATTTAATTGAATCGAAGTCCCATTCAGATCGTCTACAAATTATCTGTTATTCTGAGTTAAACCTATTTCGTAGTTTCAAATAATCCGGGATTGCTGAATACTAGGGTACGGAGGATGTGACATAACGGAAATATTTTTTTTAAAGAAAAAACATAATATTTAGCTCCTTGAGCAAGGATGAAAATTAATAATATATACTCTTACAGCAAAGCAAGATGACATAGGTTGCTACGGAAATATATACTCAAGAGATGTTGGCTATCGGCTTAGAAGCGTAGATCGGGTGCTTGTGATTATCATTGCCTAAAAGAACATGCATCTTCGGAGATTACCCAGTTTTGATGTAATCCCTAGTAGATTGAAATAAAGTGAAACTGTTTGAATCGAAAGAACTGAAGTCCTTATAACTACTTCAGAAATCATCCGTAGTATCACAAGGATTCCTTAACGTAAATATCGTCACATGGATTCCCCGTTATCAGCTCTAGGTCACTCACTGTACGCTTGTCTTTTAAGTTGTACTCCGATGCCTGGTATGAATCATTTCTGTTGACTAAAACGACGCCCTTCCTGTAAATAAGCACGATGTTGGAAAAATGTTTCGTAAATAACGAAAATATAATGTTCTTTTGTAGCGATTTGAATAAAACTTGACTGACCGACGCGAAGACGGCTGCGGCGGCGGCGAGCAGGCAGCGCATCTTGTCGACGGGCAGGTCGCACAGCTGCATGGCGCGCAGGTGCGCCACGATGCGCACGAGCGCGTCGGGCGCCAGGCGCAGCTGCTCGCTGGCGCCCAGCTGCGCGGCGGGCGTGCGGTGGCGCTCCTGCACCGCCGCGGCCGCCGCCTGCACCTCGCCGTCCACCAGCAGGTCCTCCGCCACAGCGCAGTACAGCGACAGCCGCAGCGGACGCACCACCAGCCGCTCCACGAAGCGCTCCAGCGCCGCCTCCGCCTCCTCGTCCCCCGTCCGCGTCCACCTCCAGCTGCGACGAAATTACAACTACTGTACTCAACGAGCTGCAAGGTCTAAGATGCATTTCACTTTCCATACCAACCTTCCATATAAAAAGTTTTATTATTACAAAGGTAAAAATAAGGTTAATTTGTTGCTTATAAAGTTAAAAATCTTAAATTTTTTGAAAAAGTAAAAAAATTACAATCTTTAATTTTTTTAATGCAATGAGACCTGAAGAATCACACAAATAAGTGCTTGAAACAGGCGAATATAATCACCGAGTTTGTTGTGATATGCTACGATACGCTACGCTTTGTAATATTTCACCCATCATCAGTCTGTCGATTAGTTTCATGCAATTTTCCAACTCTTCCTGTCTTGGGCTAACCTCTTTATCTCAACATACCCCTTGCAGCCTACATCTTCAGTTATTTGTTTCATATATTCTAATCCTAGCCTATCTCTACAGTTCCTTCCTTCGACCATTCTCTCCACTAACAAATTAATCATTAGAGCTTGTCTTAAAATATGTTACTGTAAAACTCTTCTACAGGCTTCTCTCCTCACCTATCATTTCAAAAACACCTTCATTTGTATGTCCAGTTAATTTTCAGCATCCTTCTATCCTTTAGTTGGTCCATCTTATTAAAATCGTATTTCGCAGCAACACCATTTTTTATTTCCGAAGTTTTCTATTGAGGTACTACACTGAGTAATTACAGGGACCTACCTGTAATTTACGTTTACAGAGTGTCATTTTCTCAGCACTAACAATGTCTCAGAGTAAACGTTGTAAGTATATGATGGTAGAACAAACGTTTTCAGTTCTAAGAGGCGGTCAAGGAGACATAATACGTCCGATTGTACACAATGCCGACGAAGCTACCTCGCACCTCACACGCGCGCAGTAATGGAAAGGTACTTACATAATCCAAAACGGATCTCCTAAAGGAATAAAATTATGCCTAACCTGGTAGCAAGGAATTATAAGCTTAATAGAAAATTATGTATGTAGCTTGTATTTGTCATTAAAGGTACGTGTGTTGTAAGAAGCTATCGTAAAAATTTCCAACACTGGACACACTAAACGCTTCTGACTGTGCCAGCGCCATCAATCAGTTTTTTTCCTCAGCCAGTCAATCGCAAATAAAATTGCAGCGGTATTCAGTGAATGTGGCAATATAAAATGTTATTAGTTCTTTGTACCTTTCCATCACGGAGAAAAACGTGGTTCGTAGCTTTAGTGTTTCAAACAGCTGAAAATAAATTCAGCCTCACGACAGACAATGAAGAGAGAATTTATTGCGAAACTATTTATCAGCAGGAGAGACGAGAGAGTGAGATGATGATGTCGTACCCTCTTTCATGACCTCTCAGCAAAAGTAATCACTTCTGTTCGACTCTGGTTACATGAAAGGTCATCGTGCTACCTCACGCTTGGCATAAGATGCTGGAACATGGAACACTACGCAAGTCGACGACGTACCTGTTCTGCGAGGAACTCCTTGAGGTCTGTCATGAAGGTGCGTATGTCTGCGAGTAGCTCCCTGGACCTGTCGCGCCTGGCCGCTATGCGCTGCTCCACGGAGGACAGGAAGGCCGTCACCCTGCCCGCCAGCACGCCAGAGCCCTCTGCCCACAGCCGGCGGGCCAGCGCCTCCGCCCCCGCGCCTCCACGCCGCCTGCCTGCAACGCACAGCAAGTGAGCCACTCGAGCCACGTAGACAGGAAGGCCTTCACCCTGCCCGCCAGCACGCCAGAGCCCTCTGCCCACAGCCGGCGGGCCAGCGCCTCCACCCCCGCGCCTCCACGCCGCCTGCCTGCAACGCACAGCAAGTGAGCCACTCGAGCCACGTAGACAGGAAGGCCTTCACCCTGCCCGCCAGCACGCCAGAGCCCTCTGCCCACAGCCGGCGGGCCAGCGCCTCCGCCCCCGCGCCTCCACGCCGCCTGCCTGCAACGCACAGCAAGTGAGCCACTCGAGCCACGTAGACAGGAAGGCCTTCACCCTGCCCGCCAGCACGCCAGAGCCTTCTGCCCACAGCCGGCGGGCCAGCGCCTCCGCCCCCGCGCCTCCACGCCGCCTGCCTGCAACGCACAGCAAGTGAGCCACTCGAGCCACGTAGACAGGAAGGCCTTCACCCTGCCCGCCAGCACGCCAGAGCCTTCTGCCCACAGCCGGCGGGCCAGCGCCTCCGCCCCCGCGCCTCCACGCCGCCTGCCTGCAACGCACAGCAAGTGAGCCACTCGAGCCACGTAGACAGGAAGGCCTTCACCCTGCCCGCCAGCACGCCAGAGCCCTCTGCCCACAGCCGGCGGGCCAGCGCCTCCGCCCCCGCGCCTCCACGCCGCCTGCCTGCAACGCACAGCAAGTGAGCCACTCGAGCCACGTAGACAGGAAGGCCTTCACACCTGCCCGCCAGCACGCCAGAGCCCTCTGCCCACAGCCGGCGGGCCAGCGCCTCCGCCCCCGCGCCTCCACGCCGCCTGCCTGCAACGCACAGCAAGTGAGCCACTCGAGCCACGTAGACAGGAAGGCCTTCACCCTGCCCGCCAGCACGCCAGAGCCCTCTGCCCACAGCCGGCGGGCCAGCGCCTCCGCCCCCGCGCCTCCACGCCGCCTGCCTGCAACGCACAGCAAGTGAGCCACTCGAGCCACGTAGACAGGAAGGCCTTCACCCTGCCCGCCAGCACGCCAGAGCCCTCTGCCCACAGCCGGCGGGCCAGCGCCTCCGCCCCCGCGCCTCCACGCCGCCTGCCTGCAACGCACAGCCACGTAGACAAATAGTGTAGTCGTACAGATAGACTGTACTTATCCGATACTAGTGTTCCACTTCTTACACCTTTCGTTAATGTTATATGGTATTCCGTTGGCGATACGATCATTCCAAAATGGTATTCTAGATTTGAAACCTGAATTTCGTGTCACCCCCACTACTGAGTAAACTTAAGTACTGGCAGTTATTGTATTTTTGAGATTCATATGCTGCTGATATTTTCCTTCAAGAGGTTCTGGCTGCGTCTATACAATACCGGCGCACATTACTCGGAAACAGAGTAAACTAGTGCTAGGCATCCGCCCCCCCCCCCCTCTCTCCGCACGTTGCTCCAGCAATTATCGTTTTTTATCACTTTTTGTTTCAAGATTATCTCCACTGATTTTACGGTATTTCTCTGACAGATTTTTGAAGAATTGTAACCTCATTTTTCTAGTGTTATGTTAGTCAATGTGACATTTAACTCATACATTGGTTGCTGGTTATGATAGAAAGTCGTGATCTGACTTCGATGAATATGCAAAATCTACAACCAGAGGCAATGTTGATGTTTTTTCAAATTTTCAATTAGCGCTTTTACTACTTTCTTCAAGAGTTTTGGTCAGATTTGTTATGGCGCTGTTAATAGAGCAAAATGTTTGGGATACTTCGTGGCTCTCATTTGTGTATAAAGTAAACAATAATGGTACCAAAAGAGAGAAGTTTCTATGGCGTGTACGTACCTTTCCTTTATAGAGCAGTCGAAAACAATTCTATACGTCTTTTACATGGCAGTATTTTTAACACTTCAGCATCAGCCATCGCGCCACACTATATCACAGCACTGGAACTAATGAAAGCCACAGATATTATAACAGTTTCTGGACGCCTGTTTCTATTAACCACGGTGCTTAGACTTTCTACAAATACTTATACTTTTATATAAAACCAGACTTTCAGATTTTCCAATATGTGATAAATTCTTTTTTCCGGAATTTTGCTATAGAAGCTGAAGATAAATAGAATAGGAAACGAGCTCCCCGATGGGTTTTTTGTGGTAAAATCTGCCTGGAAATATTGAAAACACAAAGTTTGAAATTGTATGACCAACTTCCAGCTTTTGCTTCCAAAGTGCTTTTACTGAATTCAGTATATGTTATTGCTTCTTCTATTTTCTTGCGGTTTCATAGAAAGCCATAAGATTGTCTCCATTCGAAAGATCATGGAGCGGCTGCAGATATTCTTGCACGCGCTCATTTTTAACGGTTGTTTATTATGTTGGGCTGTAAAATATGGTACGCTCAGTCCGTCTGAGTGCTTTAAGTACTTAAACCCGAAAGTAGTAAACTATGAGCTACGTGGTTTTACAATTACTTATTGTGAGCGTGTATTGCGAATCAGACTTAGTCTAACACTAATTCCTATTCTCAAACAAAAATAAAATATTTTAATCTCACAGCGTAATAAAAATTAGTGTTGAAAAGACGTATCTGTAAATTAATTTCTTTGGTAATGCCCACAAAGAAACTGAATATTTTAGGATTCCGAACTGACTAAACCTGTACCCACTCATTTGTTCACACTGACCTAAGTTAACCAGATTGATCATCTGGAGACCAAATCGTTTACGAAAAAAACCTCAGACATTTTTATGATTACAGCCTACAGGTGCTTTACGTGTAAACTGAACGAAAAGCAGTGAGCAGTGGAAAATTTTCCTCTCTCCACTTATAATGATAACGCATCTTCTAACTAACTTCATGGAAATCATTTACCGAATTTTAGTTTAGGTGCATTAAACTATTACACATTCAAATACGCCAAAGATCTATTATAAATATTATCTACTTTATTGTTCCGCTAAAGATAGTCCGAAGATTCTAAGTGCTTCGACTGCATCTGATGTTTGAATGATTTTTGCCTCGTCTGTCACGCATTACGCTAGTTTTACTCCATCGTCGATAGTACTTTCTCCATTAAGTAAAAATGAGACCAATCAAACGCGCAAGTGGCCGATCCGCCTTCCTTGTAGCATACACATTTCCACGTGGATAACCTTGAGGCAGGACAGCTCGCTCGCTGTAATAAGGTAATTGCTCTCGCAATATCGGAGATCACGAGGCGCGCACAACCTGAAAGCGTATCGCGAGGTTGCCTAAGTTCACGGCGCGCAGCTCTTAACTGATGGAACAAAGACAAGTACATGTTTTCGTCGCAAGATTTCATTCTTACCCCCAAAAATTTCAACTTTAACAAATTTTGCAAACTAAATAAATTCTGTTTTGGCATAATTCCAGCTCACTTAATTCTGCACATATTCACCAAACATACCACACTATGAGTAATTTGTGCGATTTTTTCTCCGAGGACAAATACATGAAAGGAATGAATCTCAAAATAATTCATGTATGCATCTTGCACTAGTTTTCGCTTAACACTTCGAGAAAGAAGTTAATTTTATGCAAATTTATAAATATAAATATTTTTAACAAAGTCTTTAAATATATTTTAAAGATTACGTAAATGGTAGTTTATTTTACGGTTATGTATAATTTAATAGTTGCATATGCTAATATATCAATGAAGTTAATTTTGTTTTATATACCTTTTTAAATTAGTTTCCTTTCTATGCTTTTTTTTCTTTTTCTACTTTCTAAAAATCATACAGTTAGCCAAATTCACCACTTGAAAATTTCTATCTCTGTGTCGATGACAACATTTCACCAAAATATATAACGATTTTTGTGATACATACTTAATTATTCTAACCGAAGTAGTAATCAACAGATTTGGAAAGAAATACTACATACAAAATACCAAGATTCGGACCTACAACTTCTAAATCTAATTAGAGATCGTTGTAATTCAGTTTTAAGACTTCCAGTTCTTTCCGTATAGAACTTTTTGTTTAGTCTCAAGTAAATGTAGGCAAGAATTTGAAGTATTATATTTAGGAGCAGTGATGACAGATAGTGAAATCTACAGAATATAATTTGTCGTTTAATTTCTGGTTCCGGAAATTACTGGCGAATAAAAACTCTGTTAACAATCTAGTTGTATAAAATGCATCCAGGCCTCCCACCGGGATAGCTCCTTAATTTGATGCGACGTTACGAAGTCGCTCCACAACTTAATTCTTCAGGCGGGTCTAACTTCATCGGAATATGAAGAGTTAATACACCGTGAATACTTTCATCAAATAATATAGTTATATAGTATTTACCAGTTTATTAACTTTTCTAATTTACTGTTTTGTATTCTGATATCATTCGAAGACATTTTACTACTTCTATTTACAATGGCTTTATGTAACAACTAGCACGAACTGAAACAGTTCACAATTTCCTAACACTGAAATATTCTCACAAACAAATTTCATTTATTGTCTAATATGGTGGTTCATTTTACTTAAAACTAAATACGATCGACCTTCGGAAGATGTCCTTGTAGCTCTGTTATATGTAAATGTGGGATACGCGGCAATCGGCTCTCCGAAGAGATAATGTTCATACGACACGTGGAGTATTACCAGCTAGGCTGAACCGCGTGTTTCATAGACCGCATATAGGCAGCTCTATCATTAGAAGCAGTGGATAATAGTATTGATAATTTCTTTAAAGAAACTAAAATTTTCAAGTCAACGTTTGACAGAATGTCATGAAGGGGATATGTTAGCGAATACGATAACCAAAGAGATTCGACAGAACTTTAATTTATGGCAGGTATTCGTTAAAACAGAGTAAACCTGTTAGGTAATTACTGTACCCTTTAATTAGATTTATCAGATTTAATTATAATTCCTATAAGTAGAAAATAATTCAGCAGAATATATCAAATATGCTATTCCGTAGGATTATTTTTCCAATCTTTTCTGAATTTAATCAAGAAGGGAAAAAAAAGAAACCACGATAACCAGTTAAATTAACAGTGTAGTAATCGATTAACCATAACTCAAGTTTTATTACAATAAAGAAAGTAAAAGTTTAAATGTAAAATCACATATTCCTGAAAAAGTAATATAAATATCAACGCGTTGAAATATAAAGCAATAGAAAATAGAATTACTTGTAAATATGGCGAATATGGGTTGGGCTTCCAGGAATTCAAGGGTTGACGTGGCGTCTTTGCAATGAAATTGAGTATTGCCCACAGATTTTCAAGCAAACAAGAAATCTCAAAGACTGGTCCTATTCGGTCTGTTGTAGCAGCATGTTTTGTAGGCAAATGGAGGGGCTGAGGGACAACTTATGGCACTTTAAATCTCGAATTTCAAAGCTAAGGGTTGTGTACTCCTGACAGGGAATGCCTTGGTCAAGTAGGGTAGGCGATGTACGATGACGATATACGTAAAAAAGGGAAAACTACAGGATTCAGATACTACCAAGGAGAAAGACAGAGGAATTATGACGAATTATGCAAGATAAAGGCTAAACGATTAAATGTTAATAATAGATTATTTGCGAAGACAAGGAATGTCACAGGCCTGAGGACTAAATAAAATGCGCTGGTGAAGATGAAGGAGAGTAAAATAAACATATCAGTATTAGAAAAGACTAAAAATAAACTCCAAGAAAAGAAAGACTTAAAAGCTTATTCTATGATATACAGGGGACTCGAGCGAAAACAAAACTCAAGTTCCAACATAATATAATAAAGTAAGTAAATAAATTAGATATGAGTGTATAAATGAAACAATCATAACTAAATTCAAGATAGAAAGAGGATACCTTACTACAAGAGGAGAATATGCCCAGGGAAAGGAAGCACAGAAGAAAAAGCTTTTCGAGACAAGTAGTTCTAGACCGGACCAATAAGAATTCTCTTAATCCTGGTGGTTCTCAATGTACGTGCAGATAATATATCAGTCTATAAAATACTCATGGGGAAATACGCCTTAACTAAAACAGATGAGCTGAGAGAAATCTGCATTAGTAACAATTTAGGATAACAAGTTTTTTTTTTTTTTTTTGCTGTCGTCAGTCTTTTGACTAGTTTGATGCAATCCTCCATCCCTTCCTATCCTGTGCTAACCTCTTCATTTCTACATACCAAGTAACAAGTAAGTATTCAAAAAAAGTGCATAAATAACTTGTAGTGGCAGGGGTTCGAAGTTCATAGTCGGCCGTCATCGTCAATAAGAAAATAGCTCCACAATTAATCACAGATACTATGTTTGGTAGGAAGTAACAAAATCTCGTAATACTCTGATTAGATAGAAATTAAACCTATACATTACTCTAAACAAAAGTAGACATGGGTCACATAAAGAAGAAATAAGTTATAAAATTTACCTATTTAAGAAAGAAACCGTAAATATTTTATACAAACAAAGACTTACGAACTACCTGTCTAACGTTGCATCGGAGAATGACATTGATACAGAATGTGATAGTTTGAAAATTTATATTCATAAAAGGATATCACGTCTTTTTTTAAGGAAATCGCATCCAAGCTATAGGAAAAAAAATAAGAATTTGGAATGAAGAAATAGTTGGGGTTATAAAGTAAAAAAAAGAAACAGATGTATTTGATACGGTTTCAACAAAGAACTGACGAGGTAAATGAAATATATCTGGAGAATTCAGAAAAGCCTGAACAATAGTCAGAAACTTTGTGTTTACTGTGATTTCCTCTGTACTATAGTCAGGAGTAATGGATTCTTCACCATTTGATAGAATGTATTAGAAGTCTTTATAGCACACATTATAATCGAAGGTCCGAAATTTAATACAGCTGATATTGCTGGCAATTGGAGATTTAAACAAGCCTGCAGTTTATCTCCAACGCTATTTAATGTGTAAGATTGTCCTAAGAGAACGGAGGGGAGTGGGAATAATTATGAGCAAAAATGTAATACTGTATAATCTTGTATTTACAGATGACCATATTTTTTAGTAGGATGAGATACACTGCAGCTTGCTCTCCATAAGCTTATTTACGTTCGACGTGCCACCTACAAAATGTTAGAAGACGAAGGTAATAGCATTGCAGGGCAAATTCCCGATCTTATTGGATGGTAGACATATTAAGCAAATTTGATGCTTCAAGTTTTTGTAATCCGACATATTCTATGATTATGATAAGGACGACAGTAATTAGCTCAGTAAGTACCAAGTAATGTAATACCACCTTGAATTTTACAAATTCATGGCAGTGCCAGATTTGTTATATGGGAGTTAATAATGGGTGATAGCTAAAATACACGAAAGTCACATCCATGTAGCAGATATAAAGAGAGAAGACGGAAATAAGAAAAAGATATCGGGGAGGAACTTAAAATATTTTCAGTAAATGCAAGGCAATTCTCCAGTGTGGCTCAGTGCGCTAATGCTTCGCGCACTGGATATGGACAAGGTTCCAAGCCTGCTACGGGCGGCTCCGATTGTGGATTTCAGGTGGCTTCGACAGTCATCTAGGGACAATCCCCAATCTCCACCTTATAAACTACGCATCCCCCCCCCCCAAAACATCTGTAGAGATCACAATAATTTACACTTTTCCTCTTATAGGTTAAGAGCACCGGGTCTAATAAACCCGGGCATGTTAGAAGTACCCCCCTCCCCTCCCCCATTCACTCACCTCTTCCCTCCACCCTCTCCCACGCTCCCCTCCCTCCGAGATTTACACTGGCCACCTGTGTACAACATTGGGCTGCTGCCACATGGTTCTTAGGTTGCCGGCCTACGAAATTAAAAAATTGAAGATGAAGAGTAAAAAAGTAGTAGAATAATCTAAGTAGAATAGAGGGAAATAATGGTATATGAATACAATGAAAGAATAGGAGCAGAAAAACATTTATAGAGGAAGCCAGAAAAGACCGAAGAGTCTAATATCCGTAAAAGGGAAGAGGACGATGATTTTGAGGGAATGAAGGGTGACGGCAGAATTGAAGGATAATTTAGTAGAGTATGTTTTGCTGACAACGCTTCATGAGCGCTTTTGTAATATGCTTGTAGCCGTGCGCATCATTTGCTGTATGCAGATAGCATAAGGTATTCTACTGATACTTTAATGATTAATTAAAAACAGTTTAAACACTTGGTGACAATTCTACGAAAGCAGCAAGAGGGTCTGAAAATTTATCGGAATCGAACGTAGGTTCATAGAACACCGTAACAAAATTTTGTTTGTATGAAGTGAAAACCTCCGAATTGTGGCGAAGTCATCGAAACAAAGAACTTTTCAGACTGTCATGCTAAGCGTAAAGCGTAGGATTCTAATCCCAGCACTAGGCAAGCGAGCGAGGTGTACATACTGTGGTTTGCGTCAGAGGACAGCTCCGTGCAGGACGCAGGAGTCTGGGCAGCGCGTCGGTCTGCTGCGGGCGTCCTCGAGGTCGGGAGGACACAGGTCCAGCGTGGAGCAGCGCAGAGGCCCCGCGGGCACGAGTCGCCAGCACACTCCCACCTCCCAGTCTGGAAAGCGCCTCGCGCCTGCACACCGCCACCCGCAAGCAGTAAAGCCATGCCCTGCAGCTCACATGCGAGGGGTTACTCTTATTATGCCACGGAGCCTGGTGGGTGAGCGGTAACAATGGTTAGCATTCAGGAGGACGCCGGTTCAAATTTCCATTGCACAACTTTCTTCATACACCATTAAACATAAGTAACCAATATTCTTACCTTACTGCAAATAGAGAATAGAATGAAAACATCTTCAACCGCCAAACTCTGTGATTATTTGAAAAATTTCACTGTCAAAAAAACTTTGGTAAGTTTATGATAAGGTTCTTGTAACTGTTACAGTGACTAGTGTGTAAACATCGGATACTTTTCTCCTTGCATGAATTTCTGTATCTAATTATCGTGATAAATGAACACAAGTAATATGTAGATTTAAACGAAATGCATGTATTTCTTTACGAATGGTTTTGAAATTTTAATTTAAAAAAGTAACATATTAAACATTATCCAAAAATAGTTAACTTTCATTCTTAGCTTCTACAGAGAGCGAAATCTTCGGGAGTATTCGGCCTCGAAAATCGTCGAGAACCATTACGCATGAGAGACATGACATGACCAAACTCACTTTTTTCTACTGATTTTCCGCTATTGGTACTGCAGGCTATCTATTTTTATGCGCTCGTGGCCAAAACATCAGCCATGTTTCTTCTTCCTTTGACTTGTCAATTATTCAGTTTACTATCGATTTGAATTTATCTTTGTAATTTACGTATATCACAGGAACGATTTTGGCCAGGGTTGCAACATGTGATCATCTATTTAGAAAATACCTGTAATCGCAAATGGCAGTAAGAAATGGTAGCAGATGGCATAGAGATCAAGCTATGTACCGCTAGATACGAAAACTGATCGGTAGACAGCTAGTCAGCTTAATCGTTGCATCTATTTCTCTGTGACACTCATGATTCACGCTGTGAACGCCTTACATACTTCTTAAAGTTCCACAATAACCAATCGATACTGCAGGTATGACATCAGTTGCTTACTAAGAAATCACATAGGTCTTGCCGATAAAAAACGTTCTTGAAGCTCAGTACCTACCACTCTAGTCTCACGTTACAAGGGCTGCCGGTTCGTGTCTAACCTAGACCAATGGTACTCTTCAATTAAGTGCTGTATTCGTCTTGTGTTGTTTTTTTCTCAATAGAAATAATTATGACGATAAATGTACATAATAAATGAAACAGTAACACAACTGAGATGACTGCAAGCTGGTCAAGGTTCTTTTCTTTTTTTTTCTTTTTTTTAATGAGATTCGTGAAATTGGAATTTGGACGGGTATAATTCGGATACAACTCTTTGACAAAATATGTTTCGATCTTACGTTAAATATAAACTCTTCTGTACAGACTTACAGACTTGTCATTTCTCGTAACATAGACATATGTTTAACAGACCGATGCTAAGAACCAATTATAGGTATGGTCAAAAAATGAAAAATAATTTATTTCGTCAATTAAAAACGCTGGCAAATGAAAAGTGCACCACAATCTGCTTTTATTTCTTTTATACTCACCCATACGTCTGCGACTTCTTCGTGTGCAATCTCACCATGTCGTTATTTATTTCTCGTATGAAAATTTCCACATGATTAACAACATTAATACATTAACAATCACAACAAATTATAACAGCTACAGGATGACGTCGAGGGAGTGTACTCATTCACGCAGTCACAGTAGGGGTCGTCATAAGTCCCAGCGGTGCAACTTTGCACGACAGACCATGGTATGTCTGAAGCGGTTTAATTGCCTCAAGTGCTTTCTCCGTAGTTCAGTGACTGGAAGCTTCCGCGTAGGATCGCTAACCAAGATTTGCTGTCGCCTCCATTCTATAAGCAGGATTAAAAGGGGGGGGGGGGAGAGACTACTGGTTGGATAGAAAAATGGTTTTCTCGAATTAGGTCGTCCTAAGTGTAAGCTCCGCAGATCAGCCCATAAAAGGAGCTCTACCCTGTCCTTTACCTTTGCCACTGATAGACTAAAGCTGCTTGGCGTCTGATCTTCGGGGGGACAGATCTTCGCAATGACCGTAAGCCAAGGCAGGGGAATGGATCGCACCCACAATATTCTCATAGCAACGTTTAGATGGATATCCACCTTCTCAGTCCGTGCAGTGCACAGCCTACTGCGGCACAGTGTTCAACAGCAGAATAAACAAGGCCAACGGCCGCTTCCCAGGAGCTGCTCTACAGTTTTCTCACTAGATTTTCTCGGGGCTTGATATTCCCAGCAATAGTTGCAAGATACTTGCGGTACGTGTCGTATCAATTGTTACTCCAAGTATTTAGGGCTTGCCATGAAAGGAACTGTCACAGGAGACAGCCGTTTTCTTAATATATGTTTTGAGGCGCTATTTAGTGTTCTTGGAGGATACCTAAGTCCACTGTCAGTACCGCCTCACTCTCCATCATGCTTCTTCGTTGTACGTAAATCGCAAGGTCGTCAGCGTGCATGCACTTGCAATATCTAGTGTTAGGAATATCCGCCATGTATAAGTTGGAAAGGGTTGGAGATAGGACAAATCCCTGTGGAAGCCCGTTTAGTGCTGGCTGTTTAGAACACTGCGAAATTCCTTAAATCAGCGGTCTGTTAATATTTCATTCAGTAGTTTAACGAGGCGCTGGCGTGGGATTGCACTTACAAACTTAAGAAGTAAACCCTCCAGCCATACCGCATCATATGACAACAATTCCACAAACACCGCTCCAATCTTCATTCAATTCCGAAAACCCACCTTTATGTGTGTTGCCAATGCCATCACTTGTTCATAGCATTCTTGCCCGTTCTGAAACCTGCTTCTTCTGGTGGAACAATAGCATTAAGCTGATCTTCAGTCCGTGAAAGGATCATCCTTTCCAGTAATCTAACTGGTGCTGAGAAGAGAAGTGATCAGGGCTGTTACCCACCTTTCCGGCTTTTGGATTTTTAAACCCTTAGGTATCTCGGCCGTCTTCAGAGTCACATTAGACATAATTAGAACCAGGCTTTTGTGACAGAACCGGTGTGCATAAGGTAGGCTACTCCGGAGAGAGTTTGTCGTGCCCCGTCACCTTTCCAGATTTGGTAAACATCAGCGCTTCGTGCAGCTCTTCTGTATTAAAAGGGCGAGAACATGTTCTATCTTGGAACAGTGATCTCCTGGAAAGTGTGAGGTCCCTCTAGTCTTGCCGCGCGTGGTTTAGTGTCACTAAGCACTGGCTCTTTCTTTTTTTCCCCCTTTTTTAAAAATTTATTACCTAATCAGTATACAAGGTTATCATCGAACAGAGTTTCCGTGTATGAAAATAGTAAATACGCACTGCTGGGTGATGATTTGTCTCCTCCTCTAGCCCCGGGCAGGGATCTGATTGCCGGTTGGAGCTGCCACAGATTTCTGAAATAGTGTCTAAGCCAGGAGTGGCCAACCCGCGGCCTGCAAGACTCACTTTTACAACATATATTTATTTTATAATAGCCAAAGTAGTGAAAACCACTGTATTAAAAATATACATTATTTATGCATCCATATATTCAAAAACTGTCGAAATTATCACAAAAAATAACTGTTTTTAAAATATTCTTGCGTATATGTGACAGATATTGTTAGTATCATTATTATTATTATATTATCTATGTTTACAAGTAACATTAATAGTAAATACAATAATAATAATTATGTTTCATTTTTTCAATCAAAAAAATGTCTATAGTGGGTCTAAACCTAATATGGGGATATATAATTTCATATGCGGCCCGCGGTGTTAAGATGCATTTCCAAAGTGGCTCGCAGGATCATTTGTGTTGGCCACCCCAGGTCTAAGCTTTCCTGCTATAGTGGGTGAAATCCATTGATGCCGTTTGTTCTTGCCAGATCTTTCTCCTGGAATCATGAAGTGCAGCTTTTCTCAACCTTTTTCAACCCGAGGAACAATAAATTGATAAAAATGATGCTGCTGACGACTAATTTATGTCTGCCTAATTTTTAAAGTTTATATTATTTATATTTTCTAAGTTAATATTATCAACATTTGGGACATATTTTATTATACCATTGTAACATAATAAATCTAAAAGCGTATTTTGCATTCCTACGGAAACACAGTTATAAACCTGGAAGTGAACTATTTAAACTTTATTATTAGTATGGTAAACATGTAATAATGTCACTGTAGGCTGGATGCTACGCTATACTACCCACTTTAGTGCACGATATAAAAGTAGACCGACAACTATTATTGTTGTTTACTTCACCACTGTTATTTCCAAACCTACCATGTTACGCGGTCAATCACACCTACTACGGAACCCTCAAAACACGGTCGTTAATATAATCCTTATACGAACGACGCCCTCTTTGATGCCAAATGGAAATGTGTTTAGTGAATACACCATTGTAGGAACAATGCTGCCTTATCCTCAAACCCTGAAAATGTCAGATTTTTGTATGCTAGTTGAAATACTCTTGACTTTTAAATAGTACGTACTTATAGCCTTTGTACAGGACGCATATTTTATCTAATTTTTTAATATTCTGCCTGCGGACCATCTGTGCCCTCTTCGCTGTCCACTAGTGGGCTGCGGACACAGGTCGAACACTGAATTAGGGCCTCTAGGAGCCTTGTAGCAATACCACCATCACCAGTGTTCTTGAACTGCGTATACAGAACTTCGCTCTCAAGATTCCAACCCGAAATGTATACTTTTTTGGCAAACACGTGGGATACTTTGTTTAGCTGCAGTCTCAACTGCTTTAATGAACTTTTTATGGCGCTAACAAGACTGTCCACGGCGTTTTGGAACATCTCCCAACTGGCCTTTAGAAAATTCCAGCGTGGTAAAAGCAGCGCATTATTGTCGCCAACAAACAAGCCGAAGCGCACAAGAACTGCGCGGTATTGGTTACTTGGGAAGTCATGTAACACAAATCTACGCACTGTCTACAATTAGCTTGAGAATTTTTAATTGGAGTGGACTCAACTCCAGGCTGCTGATATAAACGTGCCTTTTCCCCAGGTGCCGCCGACAAGGCTTACATTATTTTGTTCTATCCAGTCACAGAGCTTGCAGCCATCTCGATCTACATATTCCATGTCGGTACTGTGGCTGTTAAAAGTCTCCTCCACAGAGTGACAGGTATAGAAGTGAAGGCAGCACAAAGGTTGGTCAGCATTTGCTGGGACGTTTCTTGACGCTGACCACTGTCATGCTGTCTACTTGAACCACAAGTGTCATTACTCCTGCAGAAGGTGTGATATTGAATGCAAATAAAGAGAATTGCTAATAACACCATGAGAAGGGAAGGCATTTTTCTAGGCCCTGACAGTAATCTCCGAATATTACAGCTAAACTTTGAGGAAATATTGAGACATGCTGGATTGGTTAATTTGTTAGTGGAGGGAACAGTCGAAGGTAACAACTGTAGACAGATTAGAATATATGAAGCAGATAATTGAGGACGTGGGTTGTAAGGGGTATGTAGAAATGAAGAGGTTAGCACAGGATAGGAAGGGATAGAGGATTGCATCAAACCAGTCGAAAGACTGACGACAGCAAATAGAAAAAACTGATGTGCTTTCAAAATTCTGATAAAGCATAAAGTTGATGTGGAAGCGTTGCAGGAAACATAGGCGAGATTAACTGAACCTTCATCGCAGAGGAAAAATATCAGTTTACCCTAAGCAAGGCATTCAAATACACGCCCGCTGTGATTTAACAGAGGTATGGTTGGTATCTAAGAGAACTTGGGTGACGTCATGATACCATATCGTAATCTCATAAGCCACAAACTTCCATTAAATATTTTACTAAACGAATTAACGACATTGACAGCTATTAACCCAAATATTAACGCTTTCTGCGATGGTAATTTGTAGTAAGTTATGTGGTAAGCTGAATTAAGATAACCCCTTCGAACGTATGGGGCATTTGAACTGTACGCGGAGATACTCGAATGCTTTCAAGGTAAATAAACGGTATGTGAAGATGCCAACCCCGATTCCGGAGCAAGGTTCACCCTGTGGCTCGTGTCTACGGCGCACTAAGAGAGACGTTATCTGAGCATAGTCAACAAACAGTGAGTGTCACGCTGGCAAACAAACAGTCCAAAGTGAGTTCCTGCCATGTGGGAGACTAGACCTGACCCGCACGAGATAAAGGCGCCTAGCGAGCAACATAACACTCCCCAACATCACAAACTTTCTTCTAGTTCGCGCTGTTCACTCATCTTCAGCCACCGACAGCGTATTTATGCTTCTTATACCCATCAAGTTCCTTCGTGCAATGAACGATTTCTTGTGTCCTACTTTGTATTTAACGTTTAAATGAAAACTTACTGAAAATGGTGTCGATTTGTGTTTCAGATACGAGATAAACCCTACATTCATTCGATTTGAGCTGGATTTATGGCACTCTTTCTATCCGTTTTATTATTTTACGCTACCCAAACATTAATATCCACTACTACATCCATAGACATATAACCCTTTACTATTGCAGGAATTGCCCCAAAAGTTTTACTTTTTGTGCCGTGTTATTAATTTGTTGTACACTTTTGTCATATTGTGACTGCTAATTTACCACTTACAATTTGTTACAACAGACAATATAAAAGCTTCTTACAAAAAACAAAAAAACCGTAATTATTTGCGCTGTGAAACTTCTACTACTTGCATTACTGATATGACAGCAGTCTTGGATTTTTTTCTGTATCAAAAATAGGTGCAACCCACTTTGCTAATGCAGGTAATCACAAACCGAAGAGAAAGGTGTGGCCATTACGATTATGAAATATCCGCCATTTCAATCCCTCCTGTCCCGATTTACAATTACAATATCACCACGTGAAGACGGTTTCTGTGATGACGTACTGACTATATATTCCATACTTTTACGCGACGAATTACGTCTATCAATACAAGAGATATGTTTAAAGAATGAAAAACGGATACTTTGAAGGCATCTGCTGAAAATTACCCCTCAACAGTGGAGTTGTAGCCCATCGTTGAGACAGCACAAGTTTTTTGACATCAAAGATATACCAAAACTGTTTTTGAGAAACATACAATTCTAATTCTTTAGTTATCAAGTTGGTTTGGAGCAGTTTTCCTTTCTTCTCTTAACTCCGCCTTCTTTTCAGTTCACTGTGTGAGGCGCATCCAGTACCTGGCAATATGATTCACAAATGCCACGTGTGACCTTTCTCGCCTGTTTCCTCTTCTTCCTCCATGAGTCAGTAACCTTGCTACGGCACAGTAGATCCCCAATTACACGTTCCCCTCTTCTGAGTGTGGTGCTAGTCACAAAGCTCTGGAAAACAATTCTTCATTTATCATTTTGTCCTACCGGATATTCAGTATTATACAATAGAACCAGGTTTCCACAGAGTCAATAAAAAAAAATGAAATTCTTGTATACTAGACCCGATGAAATCAACGTACAGGTAAGAAGCAAACAATGTGGTAATTTCAGAAAAGCATAGCTGAGAATTGCGTCAGTGAATATCAAACCAGATTTTGATTTAAAACGTAAATAACGAGACTCCTCATTGTAAAGTGACATTAAGTACAAATTTTTATTAAAAAATAGCGGCAACCTAATGTAACTGCCAAGTTTTATTACTAAAACAAAGAAACAAATACTCAAGAGCAGCACTACTTCTTAGTATAATAGTCAAACCGGAGAGAGAATAAAAAAGAGGAAACTACGGCTTGAGATATATAAGCATCCTCAGTCTACATCGCATGCTGCTTTCCGATGACTTTAATCTGTGTGAATCGTCACAGTTCCTTTCTTAATGGATCCCACACGAAGCTGTAAGAGACGTTCTGTACCTAAAGGACCTATCACCTTCACGACCACAACAATCGTCAAAACAGAGATCAAATATTTCATGATTTAATTAAGCTTGAGACGTTCTCTCTGATAATATTGCCAAAGCTACCAACCTCGATCGTATGACAAAGAAGATTTGGTCATGTCAGTCCTAGGCACAATGGTTTACGGAACAAATTACTTTGCTCCGCTGGTACTAAACAAAGGTTTCCAAAACACGATTTCTATATGGAGGATGCATCTTTAGTTTGAAGAAACAATTTGGTGTGTGGAATCTGCGATCCTGTGGATGGAAGGCAAGCTGCATCCTAATTCATCAAGAAGCTTCCTTTTGGCCTTAGTATTTGTCGGCATCGAGGTGACTAAAAGCGGGAAAAGGACGGGAGACAAGGAGCGGAAAGGAATTCGGTCATGACCTTGTAGGAACTATCCTGGCATTCATCTGAAGTGGTTTCGTGAAACAACGGAAATCTGGATAGCTGGACAGGGATTTGAACCCCTATCCTCCGGAATGCATGTGACGAAAGAATAAAAGGTATCGCTAAATGTAAGCAACTGCATGTGCGCTAATGGGATTATCGAATAGCAGACATTCGACGGTTATTACTTAACGGAAAATGAAAACATTTAAGACCACATACCAATTACTCAAAAAATTCGAAACATTTAAATGATTCCTCAAAAAATGTAAATTTTATGAGCAGATGTAGAAAATAGGTAAAATTTTGGGAAGGGAATGATTGGTGGCTGCTGTCTATCAGAGGTTATGTCAGATTGAAATAACATTTCTAATATTTCCCTGTATCGTCATAACATTTAAATATTTCTGGCGAATAAAATTTCCTTTCACCATACTCCTTTTCATTCCGTTTATTCTCTCTGGTAATGTAAATAGAACAGTCATTCGTACGAGCGGGTTGCATGAAGCGCGTGTTGTCCCTTGAGGAAGGTCAGCACATCGGCCGAAGTCAGTGACATGTGTCAAGGACACGACAACCAGCTGACAGCTTATCGCGTCCGACAACCGAGACAAAGAATGATCACCTCCCCGCGGCGTGCCATCCTCACGAGTACGCTAATCACTACAGCTTGTTTCCTCAAATCTTCTAATAAAATGGTTTAAAAAATCTCCTAATTAAATGAAATAAATTTCTGTACAAAGGTTTTTTAGCAAATATTTTTCAAAAGTACACTGTAAATAAAAGTTATTATTTAGTGATCAATAAAGTCACTTTTTAATTGTTTAAAAGAATCAGTAACATGTAGAAACTGCACAATAAAATTAACTTCAGTTGAGACAGTAAGATGAATGTGCGAAATAAAAATTGTCGAAGCAAAGGATGATATATAACGGAATTGAATAAGCAATGAGTGGAATAGGACGAAACACTTTCAGTCAAACTGGGGTAACATTAGTAATCAAAATTAGCAAAGATGGTTTCCTGAGAGAAGTGTCAGCTGTTTTGATATATTAAAAACAAAAATGTTTTCATTAACCGCGATACGGATACGTAATACTCAAAATTATTAACAGAAACGGGGCAATTTTCCGGTTTCATGTGTAAAATATTCCAAATTTGTTACTAGTGACGGTAATGTGACCTTTATGGTGGCACTGTTATCTCGAGTGCCTGAATGCCAGCTAATGGAAAGGAAAAAAAAGCGAAGGCGTTTAATTAATAACCTTACTTCACAAAGTAGAAAATCAAGTTTCGTATAGACAGAAGCATTTAGTATGTTTACGTAATATTTTATTTTACCTTCTCTTTGCTTTTTAAACTGGAAAATTCGACTGCAAACTGGTAGCAATTGGAAGTAACAGTACACAAATATATAGTGATACATGACAGCAGTCAAATGAGAAATAGTGTTTGATACTGCATTTAATTCAGAGATTAGTTGCGGGAATTTTGCTAGTAAATTTTTGCTCCGTCCTCATATTGGAAAAATGACTAGCTGAAAAACTGCATTATCAGTAACGAAAAATATTTTTTTCTAATTAAGCTAAGTGCGTGTTAGAGTACTTTCAATATTTCCTTACCTGTGCAGAAAAAAAATTGAGATTTAATTGAAGGGGATTAATCTTGTCCGAAAACAAATCTTATATGTAAAACTCTTGTATGGGCAATAGCATTTTATTTAAAGCAATCTTGCCTAGCACAGAAAGGGATAAAAATGTGCACCAACACTGCTCCGATCTCGGACATACATCCCAGTAGGTAGCCCCAGTCGCTTGGCACAAAAACGAACGACAGTATGCATCCTGCGATACTAGTACAGACAATGTGAAATTGGTCAGAAAGCTACAATCATAAACACTCATATTAAACGAATGAAAGGAAGTAGCTGTATATTTGCATGTGCAAACTGTGGCATGAGAATCACAGCTCTGAATATTTATAATTGCTAGTAAATGATTCGTTTTTGACAGGTAATGACAATGCTCCATCTGCTTCTGTTTAAGTAAACCTTTGCAGTAATCGGAGACGGCAACTTACGACAAGAAGAAACCCTGTTTTGTTATCGCCACACAAAGGTTTTTCTCATGGCTCTACGCCTTGTAGACGTTGAGATCATTAAAGACGGGAAAGGCGTGTGTTTATGGGACGGGAAGGAATTCTGTCATGGCCTTTCGAAGGAACCAAACAGTCATTTGCCAGGAGTGATTTGGAAACCCCAAATCTGGATGGCCGGACGGCGATTAGAACCGACGTCCTCCCGAATACGAGGCGTTGCCGCTCATCCACCACGTTTGGCGCCACACAAAGAGATGAACATGCTAGACAGTAATTTGAGTAAGCGAAGAGGTTTTAGTTTATCGTAGAGGGTAGCGCGGCTGCTTACGTGAGAATGCCGGTAGCGCGAGGCGGGCGAGGTGGCGGGCGGCGCGGACTATGGCCCGCGCGAGCGTGCGCAGCAGGCGCAGGAGCAGCGCGCAGCGGCGGCGTGCGCAGCCGTCGCCCATGTCGCACTGCGCGGCGTGCTCCAGGCACGGCCGGCCCCCGCCAGGCGGCAGTCACGTGACCGCGCAGGCGCACTCGCGCTCGCCAAACAATAAGCCTTCCCTCCACACTGGACCCATTTGTCCTTATTTTCTTAATATTCCATAAACACAGAGGCACGCTGCTCTTTAAGGCTACGGTTACACTGCAAGCGAACGAAAGCACCCCGTTCCGCCCGAGTAAACAAACCCATACAAAGGCAGGCGGTTACAGTAAACGCTTCTTGTCGCTAGAAGTTCAAACTAGTTTGTTTTTTTCGCGCGAACGGAGCGATTCCTTTGTAGGCTGAGGCAACTGCTGTAGATTCCATATAGTTGTAAAACGTTTTATTTCATGTTAATCCATCCTTGACTATTTCAGTTGTATTTAAATATTATTGTGGATAGTGAAGAAATGATATATTTGTTGTTTGACAGAAGAGTATTGTGGATTTTCGGATGGTGATATACATTCTCTGAAGTTACAATGCCCCTTATATCTTCCTCTACTGCTTTCAATACATATGAGTACGTGTGATAAGTCACGCGATAATATTCATAAAACTTCAATGGTTGGTTCTTTAATCCTTAAAAATTTGAAAATATTCACTCAAATGACGATTCAAGAAAATTTCACTAGCCCCGCTTTGTCTTTTCGAGTGGTAGGAGTTTTGAAAATGGGTTTTCAGATAAAAAAAATCTTCAATACCCACATTCTCAAATTTTCACCAGTCGAGTCTGAACTTCTAAGAAATTTTATCAGATTACTAAATAAAATTGCTTTGAACTGCGCGAAAACTGAAATAAACCACTTCTTCGGCGACTTCGTTTGCACAAATAACCTTGTACTGTTACCACTTCTTCTTCGCGCGAACTTGCGCGACTTCGTGCGAATTCGCTTGCAGTGTAATAATAGCGTTATAGGCTCGAGTGGTCGTAATGACATGGTGACAAGCTTTTGATTGGCTGCGCGTTCCTCCCCTATCATAGTCGCCTTAACCTAATATCGTATCCTACTGTCTATATGGGACCTTTAGTTTAACGTGCAATCAGAACCACGGAAGCGTTCTGGCGTACTTCACATTGCACATCAACCTGAACCAGGGGAGAAGGTCGGGTTAATGGCCTTTGGAAATCCCCGCCGAGACAGGGATAAGACCCTGGCACCTTTCGATCTCCAGTCAGAAACCTTAACCACTCAGCCACCGCATCACTCTGCTGTTTAATAATTCGTAGTTCATAACCTTAGTACACAATGGCCAGTTTTTTGTTTATTTTTTACGCCTCATCGGCATCGAGGTCATTAGAGCCGAAAAGGACTGGGTACAAGAACAGAAATGAATTCGGCCATTGCCTTTTTAAAGAGCTATTAGGCATTCACCTGAAGCGATTTCGGGAAACCATATACTGTAAAACTGAAATCTGGATGTTCGGGTAGAGATTCGAACGCACGTTCTCCCGAATTCGAGGTCACAGTACACAATGAACTCGAAGGAATATTCTAGGGTTAATCGATCTTGCAGTAAGTTTCTAATTTTGAAAAAAAAAAGTTAGGCATGACTTCATAGAATGAAGAAGCTTCCAGCAGTTTACACCATTTTTATAATAATAATAATTGATAAAATTGGGATGGAGCGCCCGCTCCGGTGGCAATCTCCGTACACAACCCGTCTTTCTCCTCTCCTCTCTCAACCTACTTTTGCCCTCTACTAATTTTTATTTTACATTCATTCAGTGTTTTTGGTAAATTATTTGTCACTTCTCTTGGCAATTTATTCCAGTCCGTTACACCCTTTCCTACAAAAGAAAATTTTCCCACACCCTTACGCCTGAAATCAAGTGCCACCTTGTGCTCATGGTCAACCTTGCCCTTCCAGGCACCTTTCTTAATTTTTCCACCAATATCTTTCCATGCTTCATCATCAATATAGGCCTTGTACACCCCCTTGACTCTCTTCACCCTTTTTCTATCCTAATGCTGTTCCCAAGAAGCACATCCGGTTCCACATTTACCTTGCTCACTGCCTGGTTCAATTGCGGCTGGTCATGGCGACTTAAAACCTGCATGAACTCCACCCTAGTGTGTTGTGCCTCCTTCAACACTTTCTTCAAGTCACTCTCTATACTATAATTAGCATTGCTATCGATACTGTTCCCCGCGTCTCGCCCTATCAGTACCCCATCCTCCTTGGTGAAACCACTACAAACTGAACCTATATCCTCTATTACCTGACCTAAAGTTGCACTAGGTTAGAAAAAACTTGCGACCAGGTAACCTGTGCCCAGCTGATCCTGCAAAAGAGGGTCTACACCTCATCCGTGACTACTACCTAGCAGCAGAACCCTTTTATTCGTATTCTTTCTATGCACGCCCCTATTCCTAAAGGTCTGCTGTACCTTACCTACTCCTACATCTACATGAGGGTCCTCCCCTCCTGTCTCTGGTAAGAAGTCAAACCTATTTTTCCCTATAATTTCTCGAGTGTCTGGTTTCTTCGTCCTCTTCACCGTTTTTTCCTCTATGATCTGTTATCAGCTCCCTAACATTCTTATATCCCTTTTCTCTATATCCACCTTCTCTTTCTGCCACTATAGGCGGGGCCTCCATAGGCAAGGCCTCTACTGGCTTTTCCACCATAGGCTGAGCTTCAAGGGCCCTGAGACTTTCCAACAACATGCTAATCATTTCGTCTTTCTCTCTCATCCTTACGTCCATCACCCCGATCCTTTAATTCTCAATGCAAAGTGGACAAAACCTTGGGAGAGCCTCATTTATTTTTCACGTTCCCTCTTAATTACATGCCCAATGAAACTCCTTCTTAAACACACTACACCTCAGGTGCCACACTTTCCAGACATGATTTTCCAAAATACTTCAAGTACCTTCCAAACAAATTTTAAAGTAGCAAGAACAATTCTATATTTTTTCTAGGACTCTCATTTTTTGTAGTAGCCAATACCATTCTTGAATTTTAACTAACAAAAAACAAAAAATCAGAAATAATTTTTGTCTCATTGAACGAAGTGAGCGATGGCAAACTGTTTACGTAAAATAGTCTGGTTTCAAATAACAATTCAGTAATTTCTGCAATGGACTCAAAACTCTGATGTGTCAGCGTATTTAATTCTAACACGAGAAGCTTTAGATCTTTCTTTTTGAACTGAATGAGAGGGGCATCATTTTGGTCATTAATTTATTCCGTTCACTTTTTAAGAAAAATTAGAAATTTATTGGGTTTAAAAGATCTGAATTTTTTCAGACATTTAAAAAAAAAAATGATAAAGCTTTAGCTATACGTTTAAGTGACGCCTTCATCTTTCACAAAAATTTTGATGATTTCATGGAACAATAAACGAATCAAAACAATTACTATTTTCTGAAATATTTAGGTTTGTAAAGTTAACTTTAGCTTTATCTACTTATACCATGCTTATAAATGCATAATAATTAGTAGGGTATGATGTACAAAGTTTGTCCTTCAACAGATATAAAAAAAAATCGAAGTGCTAGTAACCAGAGCTGAATATATTCTTCACTGCGAACATTAGTTTATATTCTGAAGCAAGGCAATCGTTGTCAAAGGCATTTTTAACCTAAATTTAACCGGGCGTCTGTAAGAAGAAACAAAACGTATTTCAAGATACAGGAGGGGCATTGCTGTACACAAAAACTATTTCTTGTTTTCACAAAAGACATAACACAAAGGTATACGGCATTTGGTTTCTTAAAATGTTTTCTCACTGTAGTCGATGAAAAATGCTAGAAAAACGGGAGATTAACGTAGTAAAACAACTACTAGTAAATTAATTTTTGCAACTCAAATAAAAGTAAGAGCTGATGGAGAGTCGAAATAGGAAAAAATATATTAGGTATCGGTTACTGAAAAACTTGATGCACTTACAAAATCGTCTCATGTGAACTGCACATCACACGAAACTATGGCAATTGTTGTTATGCCCTTCCTGTTGTAAAGGCCACGGGAAATCACCCCAGTTGCTACGGTACAAACTTTAAATATTTCAATTCATGTTTGAAGCATCGCCTAGAAATTCGTGCGAATATTCTGAGTTATTAAACTTTGTACACTACAAGTCGCACAACCCTGCAGCACTCTACATTCTAGACTTTTTACGTCTACTGACAGTATGAGTTCTAATAAGCAAACATGTTCACTAATATCAGTTATTTGATCAAAATAGAAGTTTTGACAATATCTTGAATGGCTTGTATGTTTACAAAAATCATCATCAATTTGCGGCCTTTACTTAACATAATCCTCTCATAGGTGCCTTTGGAACACAATGTTCTTTGAATTAAAGAATTTTACATATACTTACACAAGTATATGGACAATTAACATTAAAATAAGAAAACATTGGCTAATTCTGCACCTGAGCAAAAAGGTAATTAGATTTAACTAGACGACCCATGCGAAAATTTCGCGAATAAAATGCAATGAATAGTGACGTTGAATATGATGTCACCAAAGCTGAGTCATTACTCTTCATACTCCTACTTTATTTATTGATTTTGGTTAGAAATCCATGGAGATAAATGTCTCGAAACACAAAAAACGTATTTTAGAAAAATTGAGATTTTAGCCCTTTAAGGACCGAATTACGAAAGATTTCTTTCTTAAAATATAATGTTACCACAGCGGAGACCTTGGTCTTTAATATCATACCTCATTTATCTATATCGGTTAGATATTAAGGAAGATAAATCGCTCGTGTCACAAAAACGAATTACAAAAATATTGATACTTTTGATCTTTAAGGATCGAATTACGAAAAATTCCTTTCTTAACATTTAATGTTACCACGGCGGAGACCTTAGTCATTAATATGATATCTCATTTATCTATTTCGGTTAGATATCAGGGGAGATAAATAGCTCGTGACACAAAAATGCGTTGTAGAACCATTTATACTTTTTCCCTTTAAAGGTCGAATTCCATAAACATTCTTTCTTAAAATATGATTTCACAAAGCTGAGACATTATTCCTCATAATCTTACTTGATTTATCGATTTTGGATAGATGTCCAGGGAGATAAGTGCCTCGAAGCACAAAAAACGTATTTTAGAAAAATTAACATTTTTGCTCTTTAAGGGTCGAATTACGAAAAATTCCTTTTTTAAAATATAATGTTACCACGGCGGAGACCTTATTCTTTAATATGATACCTCATTTATCTATATCGCTTAGATATCAAGGGAGATAAATCGCTCGTGACACAAAAATGCGTTATAGATAAATTTATACTTTTTCCCTTTAAAGGTTGAATTCCTAAAACATTCTTTGTTAAAATATTATTTCACAAAGCTGAGACATTACTCCTTATAATCCTACTTTATTTATCGATTTTGGTTAGATATCCAGGGAGATACATGGCTCGAGATACAAAAAACGCATTTTAGAAAAATTAACAGTTTTGCACTTTAAGGGTCGAATTACGGAAAATTCCTATCTTAAGATATAATGTTACCACGGCAGAGACCTTATTCTTTAATATGATACCTCATTTATCTATATCGCTTAGATATCAAGGGAGATAAATGGCTCGTGACACAGAAATGCGTTATAGAAAAATCTATTCTTTTTCCCTTTAAGGGTATGATTCCAAAAACATTCTTTCTTAAAATATGATGTCACAACGCTGACACATTACTCCTCATAATCCTACTTCATTTATTGATTTTGGTAAGATATCCATGGAGATAAATGGCTCGAGATACAAAAAACGCATTTTAGAAAAATTGACATTTTTGCCCTTTAAGGGTCGAATTACGAAAAAATCCTTTCTTAAAATATAATGTTACCACGGCGGAGACCTTAGTATGTAATATTATACCTCATTTAGCTATATCTGTTTGATATTAAGGGAGATAAATCGCTCGTGACACAAAAACGAATTGCAAAAATATTGATACTTTTGCCCTTTAAGGGTCGAATACGAAAAATTCTTGTCTTAATATATGACGTCACTAAAGCGGAGATCTTAATCTTTGAAACGATACTTCATTAAACGATTTCAGATAGATATCCAGGGAGATAAATGACTCGTAAAACAGAAAACAGCAATTTAGAAATATTGACATTTTCGCCCTTTAAAGGTCGAATTCCCGAAACTTCCGCTCTTAAAATATGATGTGACGAAAGTGAAGATCATAAGCTTTATAATGACACCTCATTCATTGTTTTCGGTTAAGTATGAAGGAAGATATAGGCTTGTGACAAAAAAATACCTTATAGAAATAATATATATATGATATTGAGTGCTTTTCCTAATCCCGTTGGCACCGGGCATGGTGGACCGTCATTCTGCCAGCCAGATTTCAGTTTTCCGTGGTTTTCCGGAATCTCTCTAGGTGAATGCTGGGATAGTTCCTCTAAAGCACCATGTCTCCAATCCCCTCCACCTTTAATAACCTCGATGAGAGGTATATATCTCTCTGACAGAATGGAACGGGTGGAGGGTACCTGCAGTCATGTTCTGTGCTGACTGCATACAGAGCATACTTGACTGCGAGCGGAGTGAAGTTGTACAGTGGTGGGAACGAGATGCTCCGACGAGCAGCGCTGGTCTCTTATTACGGCACCAGGCGACACGGGGTGTGCGCAGGGCGGTATTAAAGAGGCGGTGGCGTTCCACAGTGACTGGCTGCAGTGGCGCAAATTATGTTCTACAGCGGAGAACGGCAGATTAGACCTTTCTTCATTGTGTCTTTTCTTCTTGCTGTCGTCTGGAGCTATAAATTGCATAACACGCTTAATGCTTGCCGTGCCAGGTGGGACTCAGCCTAATACAAAATGAAATCGCCCTACAGCCTGGAATTCGAGAGGACGAAGATTCAAATCTCCGTCTGGCCATCGTGACCTCGGTATTCCATGGTTTCCGAAGTTATTTGAGGTGAATGTTTAGGTTGTTCCTTTAAAAGCCTATTGACGATCCCTTATTCCCTTACGCTGGTTTCACAGGCGATGATTTTCGGTAGTACGATATAAAGTCTTGCGACAATTTGTCATATCTAAAATAGTCTGCTTTCACAATTAAAGATTTTTAGTTGTTGCGTGTGTCATTTAATTTAATTTTTTAATTGCAATGGAGCGCACGATCCCGTGGCAATTTCCCTGCTCACCCATCTTTCCTAGACTCACCTACATTTGCTCTCTATAAATTTCAACTTTAACTTCTTTCAACGTTGTTGGCAAATTATTCATCATTTCTCTTGCTAACTTATTGTTTGTGCGCAGCATTTTACCTATTGTCTGCATCATTCACAGCGTGTTTCTGTGACTACTGGGAAAATTTTGTCGCTATGGTTAATTCAGCGACGTAGGAACAGGAAGAAACGTAAACGACATATTTGTCAATCAGGGGAGAAAGGAAGTTGGCATATTTATGCGCTTTTAAGAGCTCAGGCATGATGGAAATAATTTTTTTTAACTTTTTTCGAATGTCAGTTGCTTCTTACAATAATTTTCATGAGAGACACAAGGACATTCTTTAACGAGAAAATCGAAAAATGAGTAATTGTATTTAATCTGGAAGAAATGTTTCTTATGTGTTTTCCCTCCGGATTCACACGTCTTGCATTCTTTGCTCTTCTTGTTAAATCTAAAAACATTTACCTCCTTACGATCTCTTTATCTAAAAGTAATAAATAAAGTAATTGTTTAAGGCAAAAAGCCTATACGGACATTTTCATTCGTAGCTAAATTCTGTAATTATAGATCTAGCGTCTTTTCCCACAACAATCAAAACTATTAGAAACTCATTATCAGAATTTTGAGCCATTTTTTAATCCTTTCAGCCATGACGGAATGTCACATACAACTAAAAGTCGTCTGGAGTAAAAGCATGAATTTAGTCATGTGGACCACTGCCTCTCCGGAACGACATAACGGTCGTCCCATCCAGTGGCAAATGACGACTGTTGATCGACATGATCATGATGTCTTGACGTTGTCGTGTCTTGTAGTGTGATTATCGTTATGGGAGAAAAGTCCCATGCACCATTTCAGTTAACTAATGAAATGAGGTTGTACGATTTTTTACCGCACGACCAAAATCGTTGCGTATGAAAGGGGTCTTAGGTCTGCAGTAAAGGATCCCTGTGACTCTACAACAACCGGCCTCTTACCCCACACCTGGGAGGAATGAAACCTGAAAAAAGTGCCAGGTGGACGAGCAATACCACTCCGACCTGGCATACAGAAGGACGTGGAGTTTGAATTCCATCACGCCTTCCTCATTTTTGTTTTCCATGCTTTTCCAGAATCACTACCGGTGAATTTCTGTATGGTTCCTTTAAATGTCATAGTCAAATTCCTTGTCCTCCTTCTGACCCTATAGCAGCTTTCTTCCTGAGCTTTACTCTGGGGGGGGGGGGGGGGGACATTTAAAACAATGAAACAGCTGAGTAGGTGAAACAGCAGTGTAACCTCCAGAATGGACTGGAGTAGTACTTTGTCGCCGAGCTGATCAATAACGTGACCGCTACTTTGTCCACTAATCAACCACAGTGCCCGGAATATTCCACTCAGCAGGAGAAGCATGGTTCGTTTGCTAAATTCGATCAACTGTGGAAGTTGCGGAACGTGCCACCACAACTCCAAAAAACAAAACGTCAACCACACCAGCAGAGAGACTGGTTAATATTCTTGCGAATATGCTGAGATGCTGGTCAATCTCTTAACGTGGGTTGGCAAGATGTCTACGGATGTCATCACTGCAGAGACGCCATTGCTATATGTAAACACCACAATCAACCAACAAATGAACCATAGGTAGTAAATCCCACATACAACGCCTGACATCTTGCGCATGTAAAGCATATGGTGTTTATACTAAGCTGATCAACTTAAGGCAGCCCTCACCAAGCATCGCGACCATGAATGGTCTGCATGCACAGCTACGCTGCATCGTGAAGATTGGAGTTTTTGAAATACGGCAAAAAGATTGAGGAACCAAAGAAGGGTAATGCTATCGTCAGATAGCCAAAGCGGAAGTGAATTCTTACCGGAAGACACGGCGAGAGCATTAACCGACAGTATTTTGGTCTTCCTACGAAGACGCCGCCAATGGAGACTGTTCCCGGCCGCAGAGGATCAGAGAGTTACCTCTGGACCTGCGCACCAGGAAGTCGCCATCTGTGTTGCAAGACTACAACCGAGGTGTCAGGTCACGATCCGCATTATCAGGAACATGCCATGAGGAGTAGGAATATCCAACCCACCTCTCGACCTTCATCCTAAGCAGCCAAAGCTTCCAGAAGGTGGTTCCGGTTCACATGATTGGTTTCACAGTCTTTACAACCCATCAGCTAGTTACCCGCACTCAGCAAAGTGTACCAGAAGCTTGGAAGACCACATCCAGACTGCAGGCGTCCTACCCAACCACCAACTAGGATTCCGATTCATGGACACTAAAGGACGCAGCAATCGATGAGTGAGGTCGATAAAGCAGAACATTCTATAAAATGAATGTCTATGGTCTGTTAACACGGTTTGGTATACCGACAGCTATGTTAGCTCTATTAGCAGGGCTTGCCAAGGACATACGTCATGCTACTGATTATTTAAATCTCTGGATATACTTTATGCGTCAAGCTGGAGGTACTATTCCTCCTGTTCATTGTTGACATCCAGGCTTCAAGAAATATTACATGTTATTATTTACGTCAAGTCAAAGCAGATAAATACCAGCGAGGCGCCTCCAACAAGTACTGCAACAGTCAGAATCCTGGTGGAAATAATTAAGTTTGATAAAGCCCAGGAAATTTTGATGACTCAACGCGGCGGCAAGCGGGGGTCAATTACAGGAACCAAAACTGCAACATTACTTGGAGCTCCAACCGTTGGTTGGTTATGCTTGACTAGGGATTGCAATCCAGCAAAGAGGGATCCCGCAATCCCGCAAGATCCCGCATTATTAGACAGTCTGGCGGATCACGCACAAAATTAAGCGGATCAGCAATCCGCAAAATCCGGCGGAAACGTGTCAGTCTGCGTGACTCGCTGCCCCACTAGGTCTCTATCGGATGTGTTGCACTGTTTGCTGTACCAGAGCAGTTGGCATTTGACTCATGTGAACAAGCGTTTTTTTTTTTTGTCAACCTTCGTCATTCGTAAGTATATAAATACACTTTACGTACTCATCAAAACTTACGTTTGTTTCGAGTACACATTTCTGTAATTTGAGTTATGGTGCGTATTTAGTACGATTTTCTAACTATATAATTATTTTTTAAGTGTCGCACACCTTATCTGAACTACACGGTTACAGCTTTTTATTCACGGTTTTATTATTCCCATTTTCTGTATTTGCAGATAAAGTAATTGTGACAATTTCCTAATTTGCGGCTGAAAATTTGATTATTCGTTTTTATGAAACTAATGTTATCGTAATTTTAACGATCGCGTACCTATTTATTTAACAGCTATCAAAAGGAAATTGTATATCCTTGGACTTACTGTTGTTTTGGCCGCTGCCTCAATGCGTTTTTTTTGACGAAAGCCACCTGCTTACATGTGCCGCTCAGGCTTTCGATTAATCCCTCTTCTCCTTGTTATTATTTCGACTAAAGGGAAAAAAAAGTTATAATGAAATTTTCACGGGTGTATCGACGAATTGTGTTGTAGGAACACCATACTTCGACGGCTGCCTCCGCCGTCTTCCACGCGTGTGTAATTTCGTGTGTTTGCAATGAAATCTGGAGATATAACCTATGAGGACTTCACTGCAATCATTCGCAGAGGAAGCCTCCTTTCTTACTAAAAAATAATAATTTCCACTCTAAAAACGTCGTTACGCCACATAAGTAAATCTGAAATACTTGACAGTCTAAGTGTTGGTGAGTAGTTTCTTTTAATAACATTGAATCAACTGTAATATAAATCAAGGAATCAGGAGATATAATAATGAATCACGCAAGAAAAGGCCAGGTCTCGTGCTTGTGCAGTGACAAAAATTTATGAGATCTTGTTCTGAGCCAAGTCTACTCTTTACAGAGTATATTCACTTCACTTTGTGAAATGGAATGCTTTTCTCGGTGTTATGGAACGTCTATTTAGAATTTTTTTAAAAACTCTGGTAACTTGGCCATTAAGCAAACCATATTTTTAAACTTATGTGATGTATTGTAAGGCACATATTATGACCTAAGACTCAATATTTTCCATTTTTATTATTTATTTAAAAATTGGCTTAGATTAAAAAACAAAAATGTAAAACCTCGAAATACACTTAAGACACGCTAAAAATATTTAATGTCATTTTGCCAATCAAAATATTGTTAACTGTTAATTTTTATCGTTTAACATTAAAAATTATTTATTAATTTAATTATTATTTAATTTATTAACGTTTTAAGTAACTATGTTTTTAATATATGCGTTAAAAAACTGTTTGCACCAATCCCCCACGGATCCTGCGGGATCTCGCGGGATTGGCGCAAATCCCGCGCGGATCCCGCGGGATTGAAAACGCTGCGGGATTGCAATCCTTATGCTTGACACACGACTAACACGGTGAGTTCACATCATATACATCAGAAAGCGACTCAGCGATTCAGTGTACGCCTCAACGTCTAATGCCCGGAGAGTCAGTTGGTTCATCATGGTCGCCAGTTACTGCAAGTCGATCAGCCCGGTAATGAATAGCTTATCCCGTGTGGGGATACGCAGTCAAAGCCTACCTGCGGAAGCTACAAGAGCTCTAAATCTCCCAACCTGCTTCTCCACAAGTACAACCAACGAAGCAATCGAAATTCGACGTAACGATGACCACTTCCGGCTTTTGGCACACACAGCACATTTATCCAACAACCCACCGTCAAGCTACTTCGTGCAATACAATCAGGTTAGCTTCCGTGTTGATGGATCCACAAAACTAAAAGAAGAGCATCCATTAAGGGCAGCAATGAGCAGCTGAAGAGCAATAGGAACGACATGTCTTCTGATACCATTCCCACTAACATCAGCTTAAGTGATGATGATGATGGTGGCAGTTTAACTCAATACAGCAACCACGTTACTTCTTTTTTCAGCGGTTATCGTTGTAACGCTCTAGCGAACAATGTGATTCATACAATAAGACGAAATCTTTAATATTAATACGTCACTTGTTTTGCACAAGTGGATTCATTAATGCAGTTTAATCGAAGCCGTTTCTGGGCAAAAAAATAATTAGAAACACCCCATGGTTTGCGGCGTTAGAACGTACTGAATGATTGTCCAATCCTGACCCAACTTGTCTCATTTCAGTAGTCAACCAGCACTACAGAAAGAATTATTCTTAGCTTCACAAGAATACATTCTGAAGTGAAAATAATATTAGAAAATTAGGATATCTCAAATACCAGGAACTAACGACATTGCGAGTTCCTCGGCTGACATAACGTTGTGCATTCTTGTTCTTAATAATTGTTATAAGGTTTAAGATATTTCAAATTGCAGACAATGTTCTCACATTTATAAGATTGTTTCCAGAATATTTCTCTCCATCGATTATAGATCATGGATATATACAAACTAAAAAACAAGGGATTTAAAAATCCTGATGATACCTACTGTTTTAGAAATTCTGTACGTTTATCCTCATTATAAAATAGACTAAAGTGTAAAAGACCTGTAATCGACTTGTTATTTTTCCTATCCTTCCTTTGTCTAAGCTGGATACAACATGATGTCAATACTAATTCATTTTTCTCACAATTTATACCAAGAGAGACTAATTTACTACAGACGTTAGCGCGCAAAGCAGCAATTCTGAATGAAAGGTGGTTCCATACATAAGGAATTATTGTTTTTGATCATGGAATTTCACTGTACAGTTGATCCGGATTCCCACTAAATTTAATCTTATAAGGAAGTACATCTGTGTCTGAAACTCATACGCAATGATGAATTATAAATTTGTATATAGACGGGCTCGATTTTATGGCCACCACAAACGGATGGAGGAGAACAGACTAACAAAATAAATCTTTAATTTATTTGATTCCAGACCCAAAACTGTAATGCCCTGGTTCGTAAATATTAAAGAAGATCTTCATTTGATGGGACTAGAAATAGAAGATGCTTTCAACTGAGATATACGTATTTCGGAAGAAGTTAATGACAAGTGGGACAAGCCGAGTCGAACACTCCAACAGAAGTCGCGGTACACTCTGGACAGAGGAGCGCAAACAGGCGCATTCAAAACGAATGAAGGAGTTCTGGGCCCAAAAGAAGACGAAACTCGCTGCCAAATGCACAAAGACTTAACGTGGCCTCAACGAATAAATAAATAATTTTTTTTTTCTTTTGTATGTGTAGTGTTTTGATTGATCAAAATTGTTTAAATGAATTGTGATTTTAAATTAAATTGATTAAAAATAGTTCACTGAATGCCTGAAATGTTAATTAAAAGACTGAGTAATGTTACATTACATTTGAGATTAAATGACAGTTAATGTTTGGCAACGTTAAACGAAACTGTCTGTATTATAGATATTAGATATTAGCAGACGTAGACAGGAGGTGAGCGAGATCACTAGATGCTCACCACACACACACACATACACACACACACACACATACACACACACACACACACACAAATGTCCGGTTGAGCACAGGCCTCCGCGAGTCTGACGGCTGAAATGATGTTTTCCCAAGGGAAGAGAGAAGGGGGACCTTGTTTAGCGCTCGAAAGATAAGTGTGTTGTGAGTGGTGTGTTGAATTTATTGCTGGTCGTCTGATGGAGGACTGGGGTACTGGTACAAACTGTGTTTCAGGGTGGTGTGAAGGGACGGACGACTGAAGAAAGGCACTCGTGGCTGAGAGTCCGACGAGTCACGGCTGCAGGCTGTTGGGCGATTGTGTCTCGCCGGTGCTGACTACCTGGCGTCGACGGAGCCGCCTGCCACCAGGAGTTGGCAGACTCGACGCCACACCGCGCAGCTCGACTCGACAGCTGTTGCAGTCCAGGACGATATCTCTGCTTAATGGCCAACAGCCCTTGCATCTCCAACAACCTCCAACGTACGGCAAAGGAGCGCGGTTCACGCCAAAGTTGTGACCAGAATCCAGTTTGCAAAACCCAGTAACGCCTATGGGATCACTCAGGTGATCCACTGCGCAGGAATTATGAATTTCTAAGAGCGTATTGATTTACTTGAATTATTCAATTAGTAGTTTCAACATTACATATTTGCTTTTTGTTTCATTAATTTTTACATCAGTCAAATAAAAAAATTCACGTAAACATGTTTTAAAAAGAAAATAAAGATGAGTGGAATTTCATTTCTTAATTTGTGGGTTTTCAATTAATAACTAGGTTACATTGATCACGTTTCCTTATGATCTATTATTTTGTCAATGCATCAAGGTATTTGATTGAACTCACAGGCGTTCAAGGTATGACCTAAATCAACTCACTTATCAGCTTAGCAATCATATGACAAAACAATAATAATAATAACATTAAAAGACGGTACTATACAACTGTAATTAAGAATTTTTTTTGTACGATTCCTATTTCTGGAGCGAATGTCAGCGCAATAGAAGCGTCAATCGGCGCTTCTGACGTTCTGTCGAAAACTCTGCAATACCTATTTAATCTCCCGGAATCGCGAAAACCACGCTTGGAACAATGCTAAAACGACCCTTTGGATTTTTTTATTAGTACTGTGATTTAAATCTTTGGAAAAAGACTGATTCTTATTCAAAGATATTTTTGCTGTTTCGACGGAAAAGAAATCAAAGTAAAAATGTATCGACGGTGTTATTATTTGAGTTGTTATTTATCATTGAGAAATTCAAGAAATTTAGCAGCATACTTTGAGTGAAATATAAACCTGCTGGCGACGTGGAAAATTACCAGTAAATATCCCCAAATCAACATTAAAAGCTCTAATCGCAGAGCTGGTTCATATGGCTTCAGTGACAGGACTGTGTAATTAGTTGTAATCGTCTGATCAGCGAAGTTGCTAGTGGCTTAAGGTAGTCTTCAGGTGGAAAGATGCTGTAATGGTTTTTGATTCTCGACTATGTCAACTTATGTGTTTTCTCAGCGCGATGGATGCTGATGTTTCCCCTCACATCTTTGCACTTCAGAAGAAACACAGCCAATCAGCATAGCATCGTTAGTAAAACCCTGTAGCAGAGAGAGGCACGATGGTATAAAGTCAACAAAATTCACCGTGAAGCCAGTCCCTGTAAAGTAGACGTCTTCAAACTCTGGATAGTCCGCAGGTACTCTAAGACTCTCAAGGACGCCCTGTGAGCCACCACTATGTGATTTAACACTGTGTCGTAAAGATCGTTAACCACCGTAAGACTTGCGATGGATTCTTAGGACTATTTCCACCACAAACAAATTCTTATCACTAAATGCCACGACTGGATTTACACCAACAAGCAGAGAAAATGTCTGATTTATTTACAACTGTATCATTTTTTGTTGTTAAGTTCAAGGCATAGCGAATTAGTGACTCATGGAGTCATTGACTGCGATGCAGTACTTCGATATAACGCTTCTGGTCCGGAGGAAGAGGACTCTCTGATCATTTGCATATTTAGCGGTTTCATATCCTGTAACTTTCAGCTAGTTAGCAACTTCCGGTAATAGTCTTACCAAAAAAGCTTCTGCGCAACGAGTTAGATTTTCTGGTCTGCTTCCAGCCAGTAGATATGGGCCCCGACGTTCCCAGCACGACAAAACCAACCGAAAGAAGAACATCAAATTGTCACATCGTAAATACGAAATTAAAAAAAAAATGAGTTAAAAATTTGATTAAGATATCACTGTGTTCAATTGCGTTGATCATAAACTTTAGTCAGAGAAATGTAATTTTGAAATAAATATGAAAAACTTGTTTAAAAACCGGACGCGACGTAATTGTCCTGTTGAAAAATGGCACCGCGATACTGTCGCACTAGAGGTAAGACATGAGAACACAGGATTTCCGTGCCGTACCGTTGTGCCATCACTTTTCCACATACCCAATGGTTTCTCACACCGTAAATCCATTAGTAACACCACTCAGCCTCTCCAAATCATTACAAAAACTGTCCCTGGTTCTTTATGGATATGTTGGGTTCTTATGTGATATCTCTGAAGCGACCGTATCGTGGTGCCATTTTTCAATCAGACAATGCTCATCCACATACAGGACCTATCTATACGAACTTTCTGCACGATGATGAAGCACTCCCGTGGCCAGCAAAATCCCAGATCTGTACCCGATAGAAGATGTATGGTATCATCTTGAACTGCCAGTTATCATGGACCAGTTAAATAAATTTAGGACCAGCTTGCCTCAGGAAAAGATATGACGGATTTATGGCACCCCAACTCAGTGCATGCGTCAAGGCAAGTGGGGAGAAGTGCAACGTCATACTGGTAAGTGGACTCATACTGTTACGATCTTCGTAAATTTGACTCTATTTTTTAAGCACCGTAATAATATCACATACCCTTTCAACCCATCAAGTTTAATTTTGTTTCCTTCTCACCTTCTTCGTGCTTTATTCAAAAAATAGCCAAGAATAAACGGCAACTGAAAAAATTAAGCTAAGCAATGAAATTCCGATAACAGGACAGTAACTGTTTTGCCATTATCCATCAATAGTATGATCTATCTCAATGTCATTAGTTTCGTGGAGAACTCTTATGTCGATTAGGCAGATCGTTGATTGTAGAGATTATCGTTTGGTCTTTCCTCCAGTGTCATCGATCAGTTTAACTGTCGGCGAATATTTTTCCCTTAGTTGTGATGTGACGAGATCTGAAACCCCCGAGTGACATGAACAGCTGAGAGTAGGCAGATGGTCTGCCACACCATCGGCAGGTTCTGACAGCAATACCTCTCCGCGCAGTGCTCGAGTGGAACATTACGACAAAATCTCTTTCGAAATGTCCAGTCTTACTAGAGACGAGACGTAGAAGAAAAACGTCTTTATAAACAGTTTTGACCTCCTATTGGCGGTGTTTTTCTCTGTTTGTCAATTAAATACAATCAACATGTCATCCTACTTGGAGCTGTTGCGCACCAGAGGATCTTTGATATGTAGACACAGCTACCTCTAAGTTACACCCTGTCTCGGCAGCTTATTTTTTTATGCGCGTTAAAAAATATTTTTTCGCCATTTCTTTAAAAACTTGCATTGCTTTAGTGGTCCTGTTCAAGCGCACTCAGCCGATGTAATCAGATTACCAACCCAATTAACGTTCTGGCCTCGCATTAGGGAGTACACGCGTTCGAATCCCCGTCCAGGCACTCAGATTTGGGTTTTCCATGGTTTCCCCAAATCACTCCAGGCGAATGCTGGGATGCTTCCTTCAAAAAGGCCATGGCGAATTACTTACCGTTCCTTGTCCTATTCCGCCTGTAATGACGTTGGCTGTCGACAAGGTGTAAAGCAATTGCTTTATGCTGCCGTCAGTCTTTCATCTGGTTTGATGCAATCCTCCATCCCTTCCTATCCTGTGCTAACCTCTTCATTTCTACATACCCCTTACAATCCACGTCCTCAATTATCTGCCCCTCATATATTCTAATCTCTGTCTACCCTCTGCAGTTCTTACTTCAGACTGGTTCCCTCCACTAACAAATTAACCAATCCAGCATGTCTCAAAATATGACCTACCCAGCCTGTCTCTTCTCTCTGTAAGATTCTTCCATAAACTTCTTTTTTCACCCATCATTTCCAAAACTCGTTCATTTCTTACTTTGTATGTCCACCTAATTTTCAGCATTCTTCTGTAGCACCACATTTCAATTGCTTCAATTTTCTTTCTTTCCGGTATTCCTCAAGTCCATGTTTCGCTACCGTAAAGTGCTGTGCTCCAGAAATAGAGTTTTAAAAAGTTCTTTCTAATTCCTAGATCAATATTTGAAACTAAAAGGTTTCTCTTTTTCATGAAGGCTCTTTTTTCTAGTGCTATTCTGCTTTTAACATCATTCCTGCTTCGGCCATCGGTTGTAATTTTGCTTCCCGAGTAACAGAACTCATTTACTTCTCCAATAGAATCCGATCCTATTTTTAAATTTAATCTACTAGTATTGGTATCACTTCTGTTATATTTCATCACTATTGTTTTGCATTGATTTATATTCAGTCCAAAATCTTCCTTCAGTATTTTGTTCATGCCATCAGTAACTTCTCAATATCCTCAGCCCTCTCTGCTAACAAGACAATGTCATCAGCAAATCGTAGCATACTGATTTTTCTCCCTGAAAACTTATACCACATGGAAAATTTTTCTTTTATTTCCTTCATT